>JAZKJV010006426.1:0-177010 GCA_037367405.1 Ottelia alismoides
AATTACCTTCAATATTTTTGTTCACCTAAGTTTGCAATTAGTTTTATTTCATATAATATGTAATATGCCTCCATATATAATTAGTGAGGGGTTACCAATGGTAAGGTTGTCATATCTATATATAATATGTCGTTTGTGTGTGTATATGCATCTTATTCATCTACTTAATCAAAATCAATTCTTTAAAACAAAACCACTTAGAAATAGATACATCTGATCAATTTGGGATGGAGGATTTAATATAATTGCTTTGAATTACGATCTTAGGATCGATTACGCCTACTCAAATCTATGAACTAATGAAAGGAGCTATTAAACAATATAGTTTACATATTTAAATTACATGGACGGATGAGACCATCCATTAAGAATCCTTGATTACGGCAACTTTGTTTAGAATGTCAACCTCATATAAATTATTGCCAACCATATATATTAATAAGAGATATGAAGTAGGAATCCCATCAAGATCTCATAATTAGTTCATATTCACGAGAGCAACGAATTTGAAACACTAGTAACTACATTTTCTTGACCCATGAATCATGCAGATGGAGAAATTAAAATCGTTAATCCCCAGCTTATGATTCAGTATCATACGTTAATAATACACAATCAAGTTTTGACATATCATACAACGACAGTTCTACAAATCTTACTATCTGGGACATACAATTTAAAGTCTATTCTAAATTTAATATGGGTACATATGTGTTAACTTAAAGATATAAAAATACACTTGGCGGTCGTATTTTGGACATAACTCTATGCCGACAAATATGTCTAGAAATCATGATTCAGATATGACATTTGCTGCTTGATGACCGAGAAATCCCCAAGTGACTAAGGCAATCAGGTGTCTAGATGGTCGTTGCGACCTCAATCACTCAGACTCGATCAATCAAGAAAAATGAACCACTCAGAATAGATAAAATCGGTCAAAACTCAAAACAGCGGTCCTGCTATTGGATTAACCTGGTATAACACCCAGGGTCGAACTCAAGGAGCACGGGTTGGCCTCTCGGCCTACGAAGTAGTAAAAAGAAATAAAATGAAAGAAAGAAACTATTTTTAGTGGTTTTTAATTTATTTCATATTTTTTTGAATTTTTAATGTATAAAGAAAATAATAAAAGCAAGCAAGCACACACTTCAACAAATTATTAAAAGCACTAAAATCAGTCAAAAATTCAAACAAAAATATTTTTATGTGTTTTATAATTTTTAGTGTTTTTGGTGAATTTTTTTAGAAATTTTCTGATATTTATTTAATTTTCTAAAAATCAAAAAGTGACTGAAGCAAATGGTACTGTCCAGCCGAGCTAAATGGGCCTAGATAAAATATCTAAAAGCCCTAAAATAGCCGGAGGTAACTTTCCTGTAAAGAGAACAAAACAAGGAAAATTTAGGCACCAATTTTATTGTTTTTGGATTTTTAATCTATTTACTAGAATTTTTATAAGTTTTTGAGTGTTTTTCAAATTTTACTGGTTTTCAGCAATGAAAAATAGCTAAAATTGGCTAGAAAATCAAACTAAGTAAAATAGACAACTGACAATTTTTTGTAATTTTTGGACACTATTTAATATTTTTTTGTGATTTTTGAAGTTAGACAGTAACAAAATTAAAGGTTTTTGAATTTTTAAAAATACCAAACGAAATCAAAAATGTCCTCAAAAATCCACGAAAATTATACACCATGGCATGAGCCATGTGTCCAATTTTCGTTGGATTTGGAGGTGTTTTGCTATTTTATTCAAAGATAAAGAAGGGGCACTGTGCACAGGGACCAAAGTGCAAATACCCAAGAGTCTGGGGGGTCTGGTGCAATTTTCCCAGCTAAACACGCGCGTGCCTGGGGCACTCAGGGACCCAAATGTAATAAAAATAAGTCCCGAGGACTTATTGGTAACAGGTACCAAAAGTCCAGGGGCCTATCTGCAAAATACCCAAAATATAACGCACATGTTCAAATAAACCACGCACAGGGGTATAAATGCAATTAAACTAAAACATTCATTCAACTAATAACATCAGAACAACAAGGAATAAGATGCAAATATCCCAACAAACCACGTGACGAAGCACGTGTCAGACCATGTACAGGAGTATATCAGCAAATAAAAATAAGTGCACGGGTCTCTATGCAAATAACCCTAAAACTAAACAACTGAACTCAATATTTACAGGACTAAAGCAAAATAAAATAAGAAAGGGGGCCTAAGTGTAAATACCCCTTATTAAATGCCGAAGGCCGGATGTGCGCCACGTAGCTGATCCAACGGGTGAGAATGGTGGCGCCCTTGACCTCGAAACGCCTGGCCTGATCGAACGGCTGAGGGAGCTCCACGTGGAGATCGGCCGGCTCTGGTGCTCTGGAGTCTAAACCCTCAAGTAACCAACGGCTGAGATCGACCCTCGAAGATCTGGCGGTGGCTGCAGCTCCGCGAATGGACGGACGTGATGTAATCTGGAGCGTCGAGGTCGAATCGAACGGCGACGGAGGATGCTGGAAGAACAGGTCCCCGGCGAGACTCGTCGGGCTCGGGGTGTGCGCTAGGCTCCTCCTGGGAGCACTCTGAAGATCGGAGAAGAAAGGTGGAGTGCTCCCGCGTCTGCCGGTGGGCTCCGATGATCCAGCCGAGCTCCGAGGAGCTCGGGCGAGGTCGGCGGAGCTGGGTCTCTTGGCCTGAATGACCAAAACCCTCAGATGGGCTTGGTAGCACCTGCAAAGACCACCAAGAACTCGCGGGTCGAGGGCAAATTGCCTCGACCCAGTTAGGCGTAGCGACGGTGAACTGTGGGTCGGAATGGCGAGCTCCGGCGAAGGGGGTAGACGGAGGAGCTCGACTCCCATCTCCTGTGCGAGCTGGGTTGAATGGAGGGGTGAAGAAGGTGCGCGAGGAGATGGCGGAAAGTGATGGTCGATTCCGATGATCGAACGGGGTGAGGGTATGGTCGGAATCAGCTAAGGATGGCGGCGATGCGATTTGGGGGTAAATGAAAATCAGCGAGAGATAAGGACCTACATGGTTTCCTGGGTGGTCGGAGAGACTGGGGAAGAGCTGCTGAAGCTCCTGGTCGTCGCCTCAAGGATCGTCTCCCTCCGAGGCTCGGTGCTCACGCAGGTGGCGGAGCAGCGGCGGCGTAGCTCGCCGGATCGATGGCCAAGCTCCCTCTCCTCGCTTCGACAGGCTCGGACGCAAGCTGTCACTCTTGCGCACTCGCTGGAGCTCCCTGGGGGTGGAGACAAGTGACCAAAGATAGAGAAATGAGGTGGCGGAGCTCGCTTATGTACGCTGGAGGGGGTCCGAGAAAGATGGCTCGGGTAGGGCGTGGAGGCGCGCGGATCCCGAGGTGGATGCCCGGCGAGGATGTCGGATGTGGTCGGATCAAAACGGACCCGGGGTTTGGTGGAATGGCGATCGGGTCGAGCGGGCAAAATTTCGAGAAGTCGGGTCCACGACCCAGATCCGCGGGAGGTGGTCCTGGGGGGGGTAGTTGACCGGGCGGTTAACATCCCCAGGACCCAATAGAGACAGGCCACGTGGCTGGATCTTCAAATGCAAATTAAGGGTAGCTAGGGGCCGAATCTGTAAAAAGTTAAAACATGAAAGATTTTTATTTTTCTATTTTTTGGTGATTTTTAATAATTTTTTCGAAATAAAAATAAGCTATATACAATATAGTACTATACATAGGTATTTATACAATATATAGGGTTTTGATTTTTGATTTTTGATTTTTTAATTGTTATTTTTGTGCAATTTTATTCTTATTTTATATTTTATTTATTTTCATCATAAAATAAGGAATAAAAAGGGTATTTTTATTTTATTTTTATTATTTATTTACATAGGTAAAATAAATACATATATACATCTATATACATGGTATATGTGCAATATATTTTTGTATTTTTAATTTTGCTACTTTTATTTTGCTTTTGTTTTTAATTGTTTTTATTTTATTTATATAACATAGAATATTTACAAAAAGTTTGGAAATTAATTTTATTTATTTACAAGGTTAAATAAATACATAGAAGTGGTTTATGTACATGATGAAAGGGGTGTTTTAATTCTTTTTGATTTTTAACTTTTTCTTTTGTTTTTATATTTTATAAATACATACAAGTATTTACAAGCATATTTTTGGTGAGGAAAATATCTTTATTTTATTTACATAAATACTTACACATGAGCCCATATCTCCCTCTACTTTGGCTTTTATGCGGTCAGGCCCATGCTGAGCCCTCCCTCCCCTTGGGTTAGGTTGCTCAATATTTATTCTAAATATTTCCCTCTTTTTCTTTTAATCTTTTTTTCTTTTATTTTTGCACAAAAACATGCTAATTATAGGTTTTTACACAATGCATGCTTTTGGTAATTATTTCTATTTACACATACCTACATGTATTTGCAAAGGTTTTTGTAGCTAAAATATAAGAATAAAGAGTGATGAATGAGTATTCATCACTGCTATGCAAGATCTTGCACCAACACATACATTTACAGATCTATTTTGTTTCGGAAGTGATCATTGTTCATACCAAAATTCCATACCGATACATACATTTATAAATCGAAATCATGAATCGATACATACCTCAGGTCCAATACTTAACTCTTTCTACTGTCATCGTCGTGGCTCCTTCCAGTCACATATCCACACTCTCTTCCTCTTTCGATTTGACACCGCCATCTCCTGCGGCGAAGATGAATCCCCCGTAAGGCCTTCTCTCAAGCTCTCTCTCTTTAACTCTCTCTCTATCTATCTTCCCCTCTCTCTCTCTCAGACTCACGTTGGTGGCTAAGGATGCCAATAGATGGATTTTTAAGGCTAACAATTGAGGGAAATTAATGGATATTAAAATCCTTTTAATTGGACCATTAATATGATGAAAATGGTAATATGATAATGCAATTGGGAGCCTTCCAAAAATTCCATCCATTACAACCTACCCCCCCCCCCAAAATCGTCCTCGAAATTTCTGTGTAAATGGACATATCAAAAAGCTGTAGGTATTTCTCTTGTAATTCACCTTCCAGCTCCCAGGTAACCTCCTTCTGGTGATGTTTTCAAAGGACTTTGACTAAAGCAACTGTACGTCAACAAAGCCGATGGTCTCTACAATCGACGATGCGTACGAGTTTCTCTTAGAAGGTGATATTAGGCTGAAAAATCTCATTTCCATCCAATTCTATCCGATCTTCTTTTATTGATCCAAGTGGATTGGTAAGAAGTGAGTTGATTTAATCGATCAATAATAGTAGAATCCATCATGATATGCTTTTAGTTCCATTATGCAATTTCCAAAAGCTGTACAGGGTAGTTATTAGGTTTCTGTTGTTCACTTTCGATTTGTAAAATACTTGGAAATAGATTCATCAATGTCTTTCTTCATCTTTTGATCACGAATTTTTTTATATATCTTCAAGCAATTTTGTTATATTTGGATATATAGTATTTAATGAACCCATCTACCTTAACTTATTATCATAAAGAATCCAATTTATATCATGGCGTCTCACATTTTCATCTATTCCATTTACAAAAGTTAGCATCTTCCTTCTTGGATGTTTTAATCATTTCCAAAAGATCAACATATTTTGTGCTATTTCAGTCCTTTCCATTACCTCGACTTTTCTTCCCATTATCGATAATGTTGCCAAACTTCTACATAAAATATATTACTACTAGCATCAAGTCATGTGTAGGATACTCCAAGTCGATGATTTGGACCATTACTCTCCTTGATCTTAGTTGGTGTGATGCACAATCAATACCTTTCCATACGACATACTCCTATTTTATTTATCGGAGGTATCAATTAAACCACAAAGCCTCTAATGCATAATGGTGAGCTCATGGTCAGGGTCATTGTCAATTTTTACTTTAATTTTGAAAACTTCATTCACACTCATTTGAATGAACAAACTTCACTTCGTCTCTAATTTGGTTTCTCAATACTATTGTAATATGTGAGAAAAATCTACGTGAATCATCAATATACCATGTCGCCATAGATATGTATGAATCTCTAAAATAATTCTCAGATAACTCCAAGGCAATAGAACTTTCATCTTAATTAGGTCAACTTCAATACCATCATTAAATATGACAATAATAAGAAATGTGATTTTGTACAACCCGACGCTACATTTAGAGCATTTGCATAGTGCTAATGCTGACAAAAGATTTTGAATGCAATATCGAGATGTACTTGATATTTCTCTAGGTCACCAAAGTATATAATATCATCCACTATACGATCATAAATTTATCATGATCGTCTTGAAAAAATCCTATTCATATTCTTTGTAAAAGCTGCAAAAGTACTTGTTAGATCAAATGCTTGATAAAACAAATCACAATGGCAAAAACTCCAATCTGGAAGCCATTTCTAGAATATCATCCTCCTTTATTCCATCTTAATATAAAAGATCTTTTCTCTCCATAACCTAATGAACAAATCGTCGATCCCAAGCAGTATATGTTAATCTCTCAAAGTTGCATCATTCATAATTTAATAATCAATGCAGAGACTAAGACCTATATTTAATTTTTCACAAAGAGAATAAGTCTATGGAGATTCATTGAGTCACAACGAAAAACTCTCTTATCCCAATTTCACTATAACTGATATTTTAACTCTATCAACTTAATAGGTGTCATTTTGTAAGGAGTTTTTTGAAATTAATGCAGCTTATGGGGATAACATCAATGGAGAGATCCAATTTAATATAAGAAGGGTAATATTGAACGATCATATGAAAAGGCATCAAGGAAAGTCCTTAACATCATATTTTTGTGATGTAATTGAGATGATCATGCATACCTAATGAGCAATTCACTTGCTTCTCATACTTCTCGAATTCTGCATCACTATCACATATTCTTCGATCATCTCATTACAATGCACAAGATAAAATCACTTCACTCAATGGAGAGCATCTCTGAAAAGTAGATTCTATTACTTTCAACTCCTTTGTTTTATATTTTAGATAAAATGTCCCAAAGATTGTTCTCCTCAATGTAGTTTGTATTTCAAAAGTCATCACCATCTAATACATTTATTGCCTAACTTTTCTCCATATCATGCTTACCCTATAAGATGAATGGACTGTTGGGAATAAAGACTTTTAGTATAAATCCACCAAAGCTTTGTGCATGATACTTTCACATTTATCGTGAATGTCTATCACTTTTGTAATTCTTGTTTTGTATATCCATGACAATCTCATTATTCAATGACGACTCATGATTTCTGTTCGTCTCGGAACCATGGCGAGGGGTAATTGATAAAAAAGTCAACCAGTAACATAATTGTATCTAGATTTGATTTCATTCATCTCAATCTTGAGTAACTATCTATTGTGGATATCATATGCCCAGAGGAACTCTAGCTATGATACCAAAATAGATCGGGTTGCGTAGATATGTGGAAGCATGCAACATTAAGTCGCGCGTCCGAGCCGTTACCAATTCATGCATGGTAATCAATGAGCGTAAGAAAACATCAGTTTCAAAAGAATCTATAACATCCATTCAAATCGAGAGTTCCATTATTACAACATCAATAAGGGCATACTTGCAAAATAAAACTAGATAATTGCTCAACATGATACTTGGTTCCAGTAGATATATAGATATCCACCATAAATCATGTTATTATCCATACCATGTTGAAAGTCTCATTGAGTCTGCTACATAAACTTTAATGCTTGTCAAAATTAATCTTCACCAAATAAATAGATATAATTTTGTAGGAATTTTATCACGTGTGCCCCTCTGAGATATCGCAATATCAATTATTCCCCTATCTGTTTGGTAATATCAGTTGTGCCCCTCACTTCTTGCTCCGTTATCAGTTGTGCCCTTTCGTCAGATTGACCGTCAATGAGTTGACTTAACCATGGTTTCATCAACTTTGGTGCAGTTAAGAGGGGTATTATTGTCCAGACCTCTTTATCTTCTTCCTCATCCATTTGTTCTTCTTCCTTTATCCTCATAATTTCTCTTCTCTTAGTGACACCTTCATGCATCCATTGAACTCTAATTTTTTTGCATTTTCACAGACATATCACTCATTATGGATCAAAAGGTGATTCTAATGAATTTTTTGATGAACTTTTATGAATCAATTAGTCAAAAATGTATCTTAATTTAACAAAAACTGCAGCTTGAGGAGGAGGTGCGGGGCGACCTGGGCGCGGGGACGGCGGGGGCAGGGGCTGCAGGGGGGCGGAGGGGGCTGTGACCTGGGCGCGAGGGCAGGGGCTACGGGGGGCGGAGGGGGGGGGGGTCGCGGGGGGGGCGGCAGGGACATGGGTTGCAGGGGGCGGAGGGGGGAGGGGCTACGACCTGGGGGGCGCGAGGGCAGGAGCTGCGGGGGCGGAGGTGGGAGGGTTGCGACCTGGGCACGGGGGCAGCGGTGGCAGGGGCGGAGGGGGGCGGGTCGCAGGGGGGACGGTGGGGACAGGGGTTGCAGGGGGCGGGAGGGGGGAGGGGTTGCGACCTTGGGGGGCATGGGGGCAAGGGCTGCGGGGTGGGGGGGGGGTGGGAGGGGGCTGCGACCTGGGCGTGGGGGCGGTGGTGGCAGGGGCTGCGGGGGGCGGAGGGGGGAGGGGCGGGGGGCGGAGGGGGATCTGCGGGTGTGAAGTGCGAGGGCCGGATGGGAGGTGCGGGGGGCGGAGGGGGGAGCTGCGGGGATGAAGTGTGAGGGCCGGGCAAGGGGGCAACTCGGGGCGGGGGCAAGGGGGGCGGAGGGAGACATGGGCGGAGCGCCGGGGCGGAGGCAAGGGGGAGGCGCAGGGTTGCAGGGGCCTGCGGGTGCAGCAGGGGCAGGGGGGGGGTGACGAGTCGCTAAATACGTTGTTTAATTAGGTCACGTTGTAATACGTGTACTTAGCGATTCAGTCAGAACCGAGAGAAGATCTCCGTGAAGAGTGTCTCGGCTTAATTTATATCCCGGGCAAGTCCGGGGTCGAACACAGGGAGGCAAAGGAACAACTTAGGTTTAATTCAAGAAAGTAGGTTTAGATTTCAGTGCGGTATTTTTCAGATTTTTTTAATGCAAAAAAGAGAAGTAAATGCAAAATGCGGGTGAATCAAGACGCTAAGAAAGCATACAACAAGGCCAAATTAATTTTAATGTTAAATTAGTCCAAATTAGCCTAATTATATTTTCCTAGAATCCTAATCCAGTGATGAACACAAAACACATTTTTTTTAGAATTTTAGGGGTTAATAGGCAATAAATAAAAATGCACACTTTTTATGGGTTTTTCACAATTTTTCACACAAACAGTAAGCAACAATTATGAAAAAATTACTGGAATTGAAAACATGATGCAAGGAGACTACATTAATGTTTTTGGATTTTTTTAACAAATTATGATTTTGTTATGAATTTTTTAGTGAAAATAGAGTGGAAATGAGTAATTAATTCCTATTAAATCCACGTTATCAAATTAATCCGAGAGAAAAATTATCTCAAAAAGATATTTAGATAAGCAATCCAGGAGAGTTGAAATTTCGCAAAAAGAATATACGTGGATTTAATTAAAAATCAAATACTAAAAACACTCTATGATTTATTTCAGGCACAAGACAACTCCATTTTAGATGAAATTTGGATAGAAAATTAATCACATATTAGGGCATCACATATAATTTTTGTGGATTTTTTGAAGCAACTGTGTGTGAGAAATAATTTTAAAAGCACAGAATGGGTAAACTATGCAAAATTTCAGTTAATCATTTTTAATTAATTACCCATTACTCATAAAAATACAAACAAATAGTCAAAATGTAGACAATTAGTTGCTCAACATGAACACATTTTTCAATGAATAAAAGGATGCCAAACAGATAACCAAATTACTTGTCAAACATAGGGGTCTTTGTGCAAAAAGAGAAACTAGAATTATAAAGCAAATATATACAGGGACTGATTTGCAATTACTAAAACTATACAAAATAAATATGCAATTTTTACAAGAAATAACAAAAAAATAACCTTCCTTCTTCTACCTTCGTTCTTGCAGGAGGAGGAGAACCCAACGGCAGGGAAGCGCGGTGAAGGAGCGCCGCGATGGCCGGCGGCTCGCGCACGGTCTCGCGGTGGCGGGCGGCGCGGCGGGTCGCTGGGAGGTGGAAGGGCGAGCTCGGCGTGGGTCGTCGGCGGTCGGCGGAGGGCTGGAGCCCTAGGCGGAGGAGCGCGGGTGGCCGCGCGGTGGGAGGGCCCAGTGGCGGCGGTGGGCGGCTGAAGATGTGCGGCGGCCGGCTGGAGATGTGCGACGGCCGGCTGGAGGGGAGGAGACGGAGGCGGCGGCCGGCGGAGGGAACGGAGGAGAGGGGGGTGGCGGCGGCTGGGCCGCTGCTGCTCCCTTGCGTTTATTTTTTTTGTTTTTTTTTAAATTTTTTTGATTTTTTTCTGCTGTAATAAAAAGAATTTTTTTGTTTTAATTTTTTTTTGAATTTTTTTTTAAATTTGTCAAGAAAGGGAATATGATTAAAAAAATAAGAGGGGTTGGGCGGTGGTGATGATATGATGTGATATATAAAAAAAGGAAAAAAATGATGGTGTGTATAGATGGTAATGTGATGGTTTTAAAAAAATGTAAAGATAAAATAATGACAAGATAAAATTAAAATTACCTAAGATAGACGGTCGCCTATGGAGTGCTCTCGTGAGCACGGTCTTCGTTCAAATCGCCGGCGTGCGATGAGCTCGAGCAGCGCGCGGTTGCGGCTGCGATGTTGGCCAAAAAGCCAACGGATCACACCGGAGAGAGGGCCGCCGTCGCTCGACCGTGGTTGCGTCGCTGTCACCGATTCAACTTTGGGAACTTGGCTCTCCTCACATAAAGATGGATCAAAGGCAAAAATGAGGAGAATGACATGTATATAAAGAGCATGGGATGAGAGGTTATTAAAGTGGTGGGGTTGAATGGGAGGTTGTATTATTAATGGAGTTGAATGGGAAGTTGAGAAAAAATGATGGAATAATGGAGTTGAATTGGTGGTTATTGTAGAGAATGTAAAATAAAATAAATAAATAAATAAAATAAAGTTGGCTACTTTAATTACAATAAAATAAAAAGAGAAGAGAAAAAATAATGGTGAATTTACAAGTGAATACAAAACACCATGTACATTTTTTTGTCTTTTTAATAAGAGATATTTACAACGGAAAAATACAATAAAATAATATAAATAAAATACAACACAAGCATGCTTTTTTTTGTATTTTTAGAAATTAAGAAAGGTAAGATAAAAAATGAACAAAGAATGAATATATACATGGTATACAATGTACATCTAGGTCCCAAAACCCAACTTTTGCAAATGAGCTCCGATTTTAATGAAACCACTTCCGTTGGATAGATAATTTTCTAACTTGAACTTTAAAAGTGAGTTTGGTGAATTTGGAGTTCATACGGAGTGGGAATTTAGCTTGGAAGTTGGACTTTACGGCTTTTTCTCTTTGGGATCTAGGAGCATTTATTTGAGGTAAAATTTGTTTTGTATTTTTGTATTTTTATATACATTTTTATAAACAAGTTAGAGAAAGAATTAGGCAAAAAGGAGTTGAAATGAAATTATTAAAAATCCATGAAGTTTTGGGCTATTTACAAGTATAAAACTCCTTTATTTTTGCGGCTTTTTAGTGTTAATTTATTTTGTACAATCTTATATACAATAATTAGTGTATTTTATTTACAAGAGTTATTTTGTTAATTTATTGATTTTATGGATATTTATTAGGGAATTTACTCGTGGATTTTGCTAAGATCAAGATATTGCGATGATGAATCGCGGGTTCATCACCCCCCTATACTTAAACTTTGCTAGTCCTCGAGCAAATAAAGAATGAATAAGTTGGGTTAACCCCTGACTGTGCATGTGAATACAAGACTTGATCCGTTCAAGAACTCTCGATTTTAGAGATCCTAAAATTCTAAGTTGAACCAAGCTCTAGTCAAAAGGTACCCAATTTCCCTAATCATCAGACTCTCTTTGTATACATATAAAGTAGGGATATGAGTTTAAGTGTGGACTGCAGTTATAAGAGTAGAGTCGCAACGTCACCCAAGGTTCCAGTCCAAGGGACTCTCCTATGGACCCGATCCTCAACACTAGGGAATAAATCATTTCTTGCATCCAATCCACCGTCTCTTTAGTTGTCAGACTTGAAAGTGTAGATGGAAGGCCAGTTGATGGAGGGCATAGGATTGTGTCATTTCTTCTCTCCCTCTCATTGGAACAAGGATCCTCTCGAGTGCCTTATTACGCAACGCATTTTTTTGGTGTTGATCAGTGCGTCCGTCAAGAGAAGTTGGAGCCGTCTGCACTTGTTTTCCTGGGAGTACACCGGGGTGTGCCTTTTTTGAGTACCTATCGTACCTTCTACACCCAGACTTGTAGCATTTACGATGCAGAGCCCTTTTTTGGTGCAAGCCCGTCTCCTGGTCCTAATAGCGGTGGTCCAAGTGGACACTTTGAAATGGTTGGGAGCGCTCGCCTTTGGTGGAAGCTCTTTTGATAATTGACTTTGTGGAATGAGAGCTTTTCTTTGACATTTCATTGCTTTGTAGTATTTGTGGCTAGCTCCACTGCTTTTACCAAGAGTTGGCGCACACTGATCAACATTTTTTATTTTATCACACCCTGACACATAGGTAAATATCAAGAGATAGTACAAGAACCATGTTCTCATACTGGCTAAAGATGCTGACACTCAGGTTTCATGAAACCTTCATTGATTTTATCTCATCCTCGAGCATCACCAAATCAAGTCCAAACTCAAATCCCTCATCCTAGTTCCTCAAGTGAAATTTCAACTCATCTCATCATAACTGCAGTCGTGTTCGTGAGGTGCTGATCATATTCTTAAGGTAGAGACTAAGCATGCAATATAGCACACACATCTTTCAAACTAGGGAAATGTGAATAATTAAGTCAAGGACCCTAATGACTAAGGCTGGTTAAGTCAAAATCTCAAGACCTCATAAACCAAGTGTTCTTGAACATCACTGGTCTTGTGTGAAAGTGAATTGTGTCAGGGATTAAACCAACTTATTAGTTAGTTTTTTTAGTTTTTGTTTTTTTTTTAATTTTTTTATGAATGTTTTTTGTTGTTTTTTTTGTTGTTTTTTTAAAGTTTTGGAAAAAGTTTTTTTTGTGTTTTTTTAAGAAAAAGTTTTTTTTTCAAAAAGGGTTTTTTTTTGTTTTTTTGTTTTTTATTTGACAAACAAAGGCAAAGAAGTTTTTTTTTTTTGAAAAAGATAGGCGAATAAGAAAAGACTTTTTTTTGAAAAGTTTTTTTAAGCAAATAAAGAAAAAGAGTTTTTTTTAGGAAAAAGTTTTTTTTACCCACCCCATAATTATTGTATAATATATATAAAAAATACGTGAAAGTACGAGGTATGGGTAAAGTATATATGTAATATATACACGCCCCCCTATACTTAGCTTGTGCTATGTCCTCATGGCACTAGGTGACAAAAAAACATAGCTCGTACTAAGCGTAGGAAAGCTAAAATAATAGAAAGTATAGAAGTCGATCCGCCCCCCCTATACTTAGGCTCTGGACAGCCTAAGTGTAGAAGAAGAGCCAAAATGGAGCGGACGAGGTCAAGAGGAGAAATGATGAGTAAATACACATGGCGGGCATCGGTCCCCCCTATACTTAGGCTTTGGTCAGCCTAAGTATAGGACAAGAGTAAGTGTGAGAACCGACGTGATCTCGAGAATATACAAAGAAGGGAGAATATGTACAAGAGTGATGGAATCTTCTAAGATGTTGAATCTTGATGCTGCATCTTCATGAAGAGTAATAAGATGTATCTGCTCTGTGCTCACTCTGTATGAAGTTGATGACCTCGACTTGGACTAACTGCTCTTTGGAATCAACAAAATGCTTCAACAGGTGTCCATTCACCACATGAGATTGTGCACCATCTGTGAGATCAGCTATCTCTACACTTCCATTCTCGTGCACTTTCTTAACCACAAAGGGGCCCGTCCATTTAGATTTGAGCTTCTCATGGAACATCTTCAACCTGGCATTGAACAACCATACCTTTTGTCCAGGGACAAAGTCTTTGCACCTAATGTGCTGATCATGCCATCTCTTTACTTTGTCCTTATAAATCAAACTGTTGTCATATGCCCTGTTTCGGATTTCCACGAGCTCGTTCAAGTTCAAGTCTCGACAAAGTTTCCCTAGGTGACAACTCCAATTAATCTTCTTAATTGCCCATTCGGATTTATGAATCAATTCTGCGGGCAAATGGCATGGCTTGCCATAGATCATTCTAAATGGTGAAGTACCCAATGGTGTCTTGTAGGCTGTCCTATAGGCCCACAGAACTTGGTCCAAAAGCTGAGACCAGTTCTTCCTATCGGGACGAACCAATTTCTGTAAAATACTCTTCACCTCTCTGTTCGAAACTTCTGCCATGCCGTTGGACTGTGGGTGGTAAGGACTAGTAACTCTATGCTCAAATCCATAGTCCTTAGCTAAAGATCTCATATCTCGGTTCACAAAATGGCTACCCCCATCAGATATCAAAACTTTTGGCATCCCGAACCTAGCAATAATATGGTCTCTCACAAACTTACAGACAGTCTTGCTGTCTGCGGTTCGGGTTGGGATAGCCTCCACCCACCTAGATAAATAATCAACCGCCAACAAAATGTACTCATGTCCTTGGCTGTTGGGAAAGGGACCCATAAAATCTATGCCCCATGCATCAAAAACATCACAAATAATCATTGGTTGCATGGGCATCTCATCTCTCTGTCCAACTGTCCCTCCCATCCTTTGACAGATTGGGAACGACCGTACAAAATCAATGGCATCTCTAAACAAGGTCGGCCAATACAATCCACATTGAAGTACTTTGTGAGGGGTTCTCTTTCCCGAATGGTGTCCTCCAGCCTCAAGTGAATGACAATATGTGAGGACACTCTGGTATTCCTCCTGAGGAATACACCTTCTCCAAACACAATCCGGTCCTTCGAAGAAAAGGAAAGGATCGTCCCAGTGGTATCTCCTCGAATCCGACTTCAGTCGATCAATGCTGCTCCTAGTCCAACCATGGGGAACCTGCTTGGAGACAAGATAGTTCACCATATTGGCATACCACGGGAGGGAGTCAATAACACAAATTGACTCATCTGGGAAGGTCTCTCTAATCCGCTCATGATCAGGAGAATCCTTAAGTTCAATCCGAGAAAGGTAATCAGCCACAACATTCTTCACTCCAGGTTTATCTTTAATCTCCAAATCAAATTCCTGGAGGAGTAAAATCCACCTAAGAAGACGCGCCTTCGCGTCCTTCTTTTCCATTAAGTATCGAATGGCTGTGTGATCAGTATAAATTGTCACCTTAGAGCCCAAAATATATGATCTGAACTTCTCGAGGGCCCATACTACCGCGAGCATTTCCTTTTCAGTCACTGTATAATTTTTCTGTGTAGGATCTAAAACTTTGCTCGCATAGTGAATCGCAAACGGAATCCCCTCTCGCCGTTGTCCTAATACAGCTCCTATAGCGAAATCTGAAGCGTCAGTCATGATCTCAAAGGGGAGAGACCAGTCAGGAGCTTGTAGGATAGGCGAGGTACAAATTTTCCTTTTCAAGAGCTCAAAGGCCTCCAGACACCTGTGATCTACAATGAACTCTATGTCTTTCCCTAAGAGCTCAGTCAGTGGGCGGGCGATCTTTGAAAAATCTTGAATGAATCTCCTATAGAATCCAACATGCCCTAAGAATGACCGCACTGACTTCACGTTGGTAGGTGGATCGAGTTTCTTGATCACCTCCACCTTGGCAGGGTCAACCTCCATTCCCCTTTTGGAGATGACATGCCCCAACACGATACCCTCCGTCACCATAAAGTGACTCTTCTCCCAGGAGAGTACCAGATTCACCTCTCTACACCTCGTGAGGACTCGGTCCAAGTGCGCTAAACATGTATCAAAAGAATCACCATGGACTGAGAAGTCATCCATGAACACTTCCAGGAAATCTCCCACCATCTCGGCAAATATGGCTATCATGCACCGCTGAAATGTGCCCGGGGCATTGCAGAGCCCGAATGGCATGCGCCTGAAAGCATAAGTGCCGAATGGACATGTGAATGTGGTCTTTTCCTGGTCCTCAGGGGCTATGGCCACCTGGTTGTAGCCTGAGTACACGTCAAGAAAACAGAAGAACTCTTTCCCTGCGAGTCTCTCCAAGATCTGATCAATAAAAGGCAAGGGAAAGTGATCTTTCTTGGTCGCAGCATTCAGGCGCCTGTAGTCGACACAGACGCGCCACGACAAGGGTACTCGTGTCGCGATCTCTACCCCCTCCTCGTTGGTGACCATCTGAATTCCCGACTTCTTCGGGACAACATGAAGCGGGGCCACCCACTTGGAGTCAGAAATAGGGTATATAAACCCTGCTTTGCACCATTTCTCAATTTCATTCTTCACCACTTCCCGTAGATTGGGTTAAGTCTCCTCTGAAACTCACGGGAAGGTCTCACGTTATCCTCAGTAAAAATGTGGTGCGAGCAGAGAGCGGGGTTGATGCCCACGAGATCCGACACTGTCCAGCCTATTGCTTTGCGGTTCCTCTCTAAGACCTCTAAAAACCTAGACTCCTGTTCTAAAGTCAAGTCTGAGCTAATGATGACAGGATATCTCTCTTTGGGTCCTACAAGAAAGGCATACTTAAGTGTAGGAGGTAGTGATTTCAGTTCTGGCAATGTGGTATCATCAAGCAGATCTGGCTGAACTGAATCTGAATCTGGTTCTGTGCTGCATGAAGGTGGGCTAAGCTGAGTAGTACTCGCCACCAAATCAGAAGTATCGGGAGTCGGATCGTCAAAAGTATCCAAACAATCGGCAAAAGCCACGTCCGACTCGTCATCTATGTCCCATGATTGTTCCGAAGAGGATGGAACTGATAGATCCGGATGGATCTCTAAGTCATCATGAGAATAGGTTGATGCATCTCTAGCAAGATCAGACAACACCTGGCAAACTGCATCATGCACTATATCCTCTCCAGATGAAAGGGTCTCGCTCTGTCCTGAAGGAATCTGTCCCCAAATCCCAACTGTGCTAATCAAACTGCAGTCTGCCTCTGAAGATGAGTACTCTGTGCTACTCTCTGAATCGGGTCGCTGACACTTGGTTTGCTTCATTTCAAGGTTCACTTCTCCGCCTGGAGAACGGAACTTCATCATTCCCGTACCATAATCGAAAGATGCGCATGCGGTCCTAAGGAAGGGTCGCCCGAGAATGATCTGAGATTCTCTCCAATGATTGGGGGTCTCCATGTCCAAGACTGTGAAGTCCACCTGATAGTTCTGCCCCTCAATCGAGATAACGACGTTCTTCACTTCTCCCTTAGGTCTCTTCATTGAACGATCTGCGAATTGGAGTAAAGCTCTAGATTTGCGAAGTGGTCCCAACTCCAATTTCTGATATAAGGCTAAGGGAAGTAAGTTGATCGAAGAACCGTTATCTAAGAGTGTGCGTGCAAACGCAATGTCGTCAATACGACTCTCCACATAGTGAGCACCCATGTCTCTCTTTTTCTTTGGCAAAGTCTGATTCTTGAGACAATATGTTGTGGCTACTGATAAAACATGTGTCTTTATATTTCGGTTATCTTTCTTCCTGCTAACCCTTGTAGGTGTGCATCTCACCTTAAGGTATTTTTGGAAGGCAGGATGGTTAGCCACATATTCATCAAATGGCACCTTCACAGTGATATTTTCTTTACAAAATCGTGCCATATCAGGGTCATCTTTCTGAATCTTTTTGATGCGCTTTCCTGCCGTAAGAGCACGGGGGAAAGGGATTGAAGCTAAGGAAACAGAGGATGAAGAATCTGAATCATGAACTGAAAGATCATTCTTTGCATTAACGGAAACAGAGTTCTTCATACATGAATCTTTGTGATGCAACATGGACTCAAAATCTAAACTATCTACTACAGGTTGTGGAATAGAAGCTGGAGTGGTATCCGCCACAACCGGAGATGCAAGGTCCTCCGTAGACTCAGAAGAATATCCATGCTGATGATGCTGCATACGTGCTCTCCTCCTCCTCTCGGCTTCCTGAGTAGAAATCCTCGAATGATGCTGATGGGGCTCTGAAATATGATGCCTCTCCTCCTCATCCTCTGAAGACTCCTCAGGTAGAGCTCCAGAGATGCCCCTCCTCGTGTCCCTCGCCCGGTCAGGTACGACCACGGTCCTTCCGCTCCTGAGTGACATGTGGTTAGCCTCGTCACACGAAAGAATCTCATGTTCAGATTTAGGAGATGCTGAATAGTATACCTGACCAAAGTGCTGCTGAGAACTAGAACGGTTCAGGCTATTGGAGTTAGCCTGAACTTGGGCTGGGATCGAGGTAGAGGGTGCAGTCTGCTCGTCTCGCCATCTTGACAGGCGGTTGACATCCACCCGTAAGTCCTGAACCTCGTTCCTGTAGGAACGTAGCTCGTCGAGTATCTGCTGCTGAATATCCACGGGACTAGACGATGAAGGAAGTGGATAAGATTGAGAAGAAGAACGGGAAGACTGGCCCTGTTGGCCAGTGTACTGCCTCTGCTGCTGCTGTTGCTGGGGTTGTGGGCCTTGCTGGCCCGTCTGGTAATGGCCCTGTCGGCCATACTGCTGGTACTGCTGCCTCTGCTGCTGGGGCGGATGGAATCCAGGGCTCTGCTGTGATGGAGGTGGTGCGGAGGTGAATGCGGTGTTGTGAAAGGTCGAGGGACGCTGATAGGTCTGTCGGTCTCCCGTACTTCCCTGCATGGCAGGGTCCTGAGTATACCATATCCCATTCACCTCCCAAACTGGTGGAGGCTCCTCCTGGACTGTCTCTGCTACTGGAGGTGGCTGCTGGAAAGAGTGGGTGTATGATTGGTCCTGCTCCCACGGCTGGGGTTGCCCTGACACCAACTGCTCCTGAACATGGTGAACTCGGTAAATGGGAGCAGAGGGTGCAGTCACGACGGGTATCCTTATCTTAGATACCTTCTCAGTCAACTCCTCCATCTGTTTTGGAAGTTTGGAGACGCTCCGGTCTAACTCATCAATCCTCCTGTCGATCTTCTCGACTAAAGTAAGCTTGTCAGCAAGAAGTCCCATGCTAGGGATCACGTCCTGAGAGAGATCGACTACAGCTGATTTTCCCCCTCCAAATGAGAGTGAACTAGGGGATGGTGTAAAGGTCCTGCTGGCCATCCGTGAGCGGCTAGTTTCAGCCATCTGCTCGAATACCCTCCAGACGGTATCCGCTCCTCGTGATGTATAGCTGCCTCCACAGGAAGCGCTCACTAAACCCTGCATCTCAGGGTTGAGACCAGTGAAGAAGGATTGGACCAAGATGTTGTCATCTAGTCTATGACAAGGACGCTTTTGCAGGATGTCCTTGAATCTTTCCCAAGCATCACAGAAGGCTTCATTAGGTAATTGGGAAAAACTCGTAATTCGCGTCCTCATCATGTTAGTTCTACTCAACGGGTATAACTTCTTCAAAAATAGGTCCTTGAACTGGGCATATATGGTGACGGCGATCCCAAGATTCTTTACCCAGTAATCAGCTTTGCCACCCAAGGCAAATGGAAGGGCTTTGAGCCTAATATAATCCTGGCTAACATTTTGATGTTTGAGGTTAGCGCAGATGAGCTCAAAGTCCCTTAGGAATGCATATGGTTCCTCAGAAGCATTCCCATCGAAGTGTGGCAACAGGTTCAGAAAATGCGGCTTCAATTCAAAATCAACCTCGGGTTCGGCCGGACTCAAGTAATTATGAATTTGATATTGTCCGGGGTTGTATGCCGCATCCATTGGTAGTTGGACCCCAACATTTAACTGTCCCAACTGAGCTCTCAGTAATGCTTGTTGCTGCTCAGATGCAGCCAATCGGGCTAGTATCATTTTCATCGGGTCTTCATGGTTCTCTTCTTCCTCTTCTTTCTTCTTTGGCATTTTACTCGAATCTTCTCTATGTCCTGAATCAGCAATGTTTTCTTGATTAGAAGAGGATTTATGAATCATGATATTCTCACCAAGGCGATGGTCTTCCTCGGTGAGGTGGGAAGAGAGAAATGGAATGGTTTGAGAGTAACCATCCTGAGAGTGAGTGATCCTGGGCTCAAGAGGGTCATGAGTCCAGGTTGATCCAAGTTGCGCTTGGACCTTTGAAGACGTACTTTTTGAAGGGTTCAATGAGAGATTCGCAAAGTCCGAATAAATATCCCCCCAATCAGTCATCTTCGATGTCAAAAGAACCGATTAGATCACGATAATCAATGAGGCGCTAGTTCTACGGTGCACGTAAATGTGCGGAGTGAACTCACACAATACAAACGCAATTCAAACCCCCAATTTCACCAACTCAACACGTGATGGCCGTAAGGGTTCGGCCGATTTATCTGGTCAATTTTAGTTGGTGAGAATACAATCTTGAAAAGATTAACGAGCTGTTAGGTGCCCGTATTTTCCTACAGACTGACCCGGTTCTTACGACTAGTTTGACCTACTTTCAGCCAGTATAGGAGTAAGTACGGACCGTATAAATACGGCTACCCGTTCCTTGAGGACTAATGCATCCTCTAAACCTCCCACTCTGCTAAGGAAGTCCGGACCGTTTACCGGCTACCCGTAAATCCTCACTGAAAAGTAGCTAATCGTCTAAAAATAAAGAACCAGTAGTAAGTAAGAAATCCAGACTTGGCTCTATCCTAGGGTCGTCTCTCTCTCACTTGCAATAAAAACAAATAATGAGGGCTTTATGCACCCGAGAACAAGGGTTCTTTTTATTCCTATTAATTAGATCGACATGCTCAATTCAGTCCCAATTTTAGAGTTAGGTTATCACTTGAAATTTATGTGAACACACAAGCACGTCTACCGTTCAATCCCAATTTCCTTTTGACCTTAAGTTGTAAAACAAGAGGGGAATCGGAAATCAGAATGCAAACGAGAAACTATGATGCATGCTCAGAAGAAGGTATACTTACAGTGAATCCCAGCACTCTTCATGTGTTATGCAGAACAGAATTTATAAATATTACACTAAATGCATGCAGATCGAGAAAACCGCACCTAAACAATATACTATTAGCGGGAAGAATTGATTGAATTTGAGCTAAGTAGTACGTGTCTATGTGCGTCTCATTATGAATCTTATCAGATAAGTGAATCTTTTAAGATATGTGTGGCCTAAATTACGATGGGCACAAACAAATTTGATTCTAAACTATCGTGTGCCTAATCCTTAAGTTCGCCACTCAAGTCAAGCCCCACCCTCGCCGGAGAGTGAAACAGGCTCGACACACCACAAATAATGTCTAAGTCTTTTTACATGCGCGAGCTCTCAAACAAGAGCCGCTATAAAGAGCAAGCTAAATAATTACAACAATTTACAAAAATTCTCTCAAAAATAAATTGCTTTTCCTCGCTCTTCAGCAGTCGGCGCGCGTCGCGTCCGTCGACCTCCGATGCACTCCAAGTCCACCGGGCCCTCGCAAGGAAACAAAGATTTATGTTAGAGAGATAAATATATATATATATATACAAAAATATGAAGAGAAATAATTGCAAAAAAATGGAATAAATACAAGTGGCTCGGGGGTCAGACTACCCGAGTAAATGGAAAACTAAATCCAAATTTTTAAACTAATCCCTAAGCCGTTTGCCTCCCCGACAACGGCTCCATCTGACGAGTTGCTAAATACGTTGTTTAATTAGGTCACGTTGTAATACGTGTACTTAGCGATTCAGTCAGAACCGAGAGAAGATCTCCGTGAAGAGTGTCTCGGTTTAATTTATATCCCGGGTAAGTCCGGGGTCGAACACAGGGAGGCAAAGGAACAACTTAGGTTTTAATTCAAGAAATTAGGTTTAGATTTCAGTGCGGTATTTTTCAGATTTTTTTAATGCAAAAAAGAGAAGCAAATGCAAAATGCGGGTGAATCAAGACGCTAAGAAAGCATACAACAAGGTCAAATTAATTTTAATGTTAAATTAGTCCAAATTAGCCAAATTATATTTTTCTTAGAATCCTAATCCAGTGATGAACACAAAACACATTTTTTTAGAATTTTAGGGGTTAATATGCAATAAATAAAAATGCACACTTTTTATGGGTTTTTTCACAATTTTTCACACAAACAGTAAGCAAAAATTATGAGAAAATTACTGGAATGAAAACATGATGCAAGGAGACTACAGTAATTTTTTTGGATTTTTTTAACAAATTATGATTTTGTTATGAATTTTTTAGTGAAAACAGAGTGGAAATGAGTAATTAATTGCTATTAAATCCACGTTATCAAATTAATCCGAGAGAAAATTATCTCAAAAAGATATTTAGATAAGCAATCCAGGAGAGTTGAAATTTTGCAAAAAGAATATACGTGGATTTAGTTAAAAATCAAATACTAAAAACACTCTATGATTTATTTCAGGCACAAGACAACTCCATTTTAGATGAAATTTGGGCAGAAAATTAATCACATATTAGGGCATCACATATAATTTTTGTGGATTTTTTGAAGCAACCGTGTGTGAGAAATAATTTTAAAAGCACAGAATGGGTAAACTATGCAAAATTTCAGTTAATCATTTTTAATTAATTATCCATTACTCATAAAAATACAAACAAATAGTCAAAATGTAGACAATTAGTTGCTCAACATGAACACATTTTCCAATGAATAAAAGGATGCCAAACAGACAACCAAATTACTAGTCAAACATAGGGGTCTTTGTGCAAAAAGAGAAACTAGAATTATAAAGCAAATATATACAGGGACTGATTTGCAATTACCAAAACTATACAAAATAAATATGCAATTTTTACAATAAAATAACAAAAAATAACCTTCCTTCTTCTACCTTCGTTCTTGCAGGAGGAGGAGAACCCAACGGCAGGGAAGCGCGGTGAAGGAGCGCCGCAATGGCCGGCGGCTCGCGCGCGGTCTCGCGGTGGCGGGCGGCGCGGCGGGTCGCTGGGAGGTGGAAGGGCGAGCTCGGCGTGGGTCGTCGGCGGTCGGCGGAGGGCTGGAGCCCTAGGCGGAGGAGCGCGGGTGGTCGCGCGGTGGGAGGGCCCAGTGGCGGCGGTGGGCGGCTGAAGATGTGCGGCGGCCGGCTGGAGATGTGCGGCGGCCGGCTGGAGGGGAGGAGACGGAGGCGGCGGCCGGCGGAGGGAACGGTGGAGAGGGGGGCGGCGGCGGCTGGGCCAATGCTGCTCCCTTGACGAGTCGCTAAATACGTTGTTTAATTAGGTCATGTTGTAATACGTGTACTTAGCGATTCAGTCAGAACTGAGAGAAGATCTCCGTGAAGAGTGTCTCGGCTTAATTTATATCCCGGGCAAGTCCGGGGTCGAACACAGGGAGGTAAAGGAACAACTTAGGTTTTAATTCAAGAAATTAGGTTTAGATTTCAGTGCGGTATTTTTCAGATTTTTTTTAATACAAAAAAGAGAAGCAAATGCAAAATGCGGGTGAATCAAGACGCTAAGAAAGCATACAACAAGGCCAAATTAATTTTAATGTTAAATTAGTCCAAATTAGCCAAATTATATTTTTCCTAGAATCCTAATCCAGTGATGAACACAAAACACATTTTTTTAGAATTTTAGGGGTTAATATGCAATAAATAAAAATACACACTTTTTATGGGTTTTTTCACAATTTTTCACACAAACAGTAAGCAAAAATTATGAAAAAATTACTGGAATGAAAACATGATGCAAGGAGACTACAGTAATTTATTTGGATTTTTTTAACAAATTATGATTTTGTTATGAATTTTTTAGTGAAAACAGAGTAGAAATGAGTAATTAATTCCTATTAAATCCAAGTTATCAAATTAATCCGAGAGAAAATTATCTCAAAAAGATATTTAGATAAGCAATCCAGGAGAGTTGAAATTTTGCAAAAAGAATATACATGGATTTAATTAAAAATCAAATACTAAAAACACTCTATGATTTATTTCAGGCACAAGACAACTCCATTTTAGATGAAATTTGGACAGAAAATTAATCACATATTAGGGCATCAAATATAATTTTTGTGGATTTTTTGAAGCAACCGTGTGTGAGAAATAATTTTAAAAGCACAGAATGGGTAAACTATGCAAAATTTCAGTTAATCATTTTTAATTAATTACCCATTACTCATAAAAATACAAACAAATAGTCAAAATGTAGACAATTAGTTGCTCAACATGAACACATTTTTCAATGAATAAAAGGATGCCAAACAGATAACCAAATTACTAGTCAAACATAGGGGTCTTTGTGCAAAAAGAGAAACTAGAATTATAAAGCAAATATATACAGGGACTGATTTGCAATTACTAAAACTATACAAAATAAATATGCAATTTTTACAATAAAATAACAAAAAAATAACCTTCCTTCTTCTACCTTCGTTCTTGCAGGAGGAGGAGAACCCAACGGCAGGGAAGCGCGGTGAAGGAGCGCCGCGATGGCCGGCGGCTCGCGCGCGGTCTCGCGGTGGCGGGCGGCGCGGCGGGTCGCTGGGAGGTGGAAGGGCGAGCTTGGCGTGGGTCGTCGGCGGTCGGCGGAGGGCTGGAGCCCTAGGCGGAGGAGCGCGGGTGGCCGCGCGGTGGGAGGGCCCAGTGGCGGCGGTGGGCGGCTGAAGATGTGCGGCGGCCGGCTGGAGATGTGCGACGGCCGACTGGAGGGGAGGAGACGGAGGCGGCGGCCGGCGGAGGGAACGGAGGAGAGGGGGGCGGCGGCGGCTGGGCCGCTGCTGCTCCCTTGCGTTTATTTTTTTGTTTTTTTTTTAAATTTTTTTGATTTTTTTCTGCTGTAATAAAAAAGAATTTTTTTTGTTTTAATTTTTTTTTGAATTTTTTTTAAATTTGTCAAGAAAGGGAATATGATTAAAAAAATAAGAGGGGTTGGCGGTGGTGATGATATGATGTGATATATAAAAAAAGGAAAAAATGATGGTGTGTATAGATGGTAATGTGATGGTTTTAAAAAAATGTAAAGATAAAATAATGACAAGATAAAATTAAAATTACCTAAGATAGACGGTCGCCTATGGAGTGCTCTCGTGAGCACGGTCTTCGTTCAAATCGTCGGCGTGCGATGAGCTCGAGCAGCGCGCGGTTGCGGCTGCGATGTTGGCCAAAAAGCCAACGGATCACACCGGAGAGAGGGCCGTCGTCGCTCGACCGTGGTTGCGTCGCTGTCACCGATTCAACTCTGGGAACTTGGCTCTCCTCACATAAAGATGGATCAAAGGCAAAAATGAGGAGAATGACATGTATATAAAGAGCATGGGATGAGAGGTTATTAAAGTGGTGGGGTTGAATGGGAGGTTGTATTATTAATGGAGTTGAATGGGAAGTTGAGAAAAAATGATGGAATAATGGAGTTGAATTGGTGGTTATTGTAGAGAATGTAAAATAAAATAAATAAATAAATAAAATAAAGTTGGCTACTTTAATTACAATAAAATAAAAAGAGAAGAGAAAAAATAATGGTGAATTTACAAGTGAATACAAAACACCATGTACATTTTTTTTGTCTTTTTAATAAGAGATATTTACAACAGAAAAATACAATAAAATAATATAAATAAAATACAACACAAGCATGCTTTTTTTTATTTTTAGAAATTAAGAAAGGTAAGATAAAAAATGAACAAAGAATGAATATATACATGGTATACAATGTACATCTAGGTCCCAAAACCCAACTTTTGCAAATGAGCTCCGATTTTAATGAAACCACTTCCGTTGGATAGATAATTTTCTAACTTGAACTTTAAAAGTGAGTTTGGTGAATTTGGAGTTCATACGGAGTGGGAATTTAGCTTAGAAGTTGGACTTTACGTCTTTTTCTCTTTGGGATCTAGGAGCATTTATTTGAGGTAAAATTTGTTTTGTATTTTTGTATTTTTATATAAATTTTTATAAACAAGTTAGAGAAAGAATTAAGTAAAAAGGAGTTGAAATGAAATTATTAAAAATCCATGAAGTTTTGGGCTATTTACAAGTATAAAACTCCTTTATTTTTGCGGCTTTTTAGTGTTAATTTATTTTGTACAATCTTATATACAATAATTAGTGTGTTTTATTTACAAGAGTTATTTTGTTAATTTATTGATTTTATGGATATTTATTAGGGAATTTACTCGTGGATTTTGCTAAGATCAAGATATTGCGATGATGAATCGCGGGTTCATCAGGGAGGAGGCAGGGGCTGGAGGATGAGGAAGATGAAGAGGAGGGAAGAGGAGGGAGGAGGAAGATGAACAATGGTTGGACTTTTCAATTCATTTGTTTTCATTTAATTCCTGATGTGTCCCTAAAGTTAATGTCCGTTTGCAGTTGGGATGGGCGGTCACTAACCCGAGGGGCACAAGTGATAAAATAGCAAAAAGTGAGGGGCACAACTGATATTACCAAAAAGATAGGGGCATAACTGATATTGTGATATCTCAGGGGTCACAAATAATAAAACCCCATTTTTGTATGAGTCCAATGCCCAGTATGTATCGGGATCCATGCATAGGAATTCTAATGGCCTCTTTACCTATTACACTTCATGTACTTGAGTATTCATGGAAAAGATCGTTGCGTGTCTAGATGTCCCGTGCATGTCTAAGTCTGTTCCCTAACAAGTTGCATATCGATTTCTTTCATAAATATGAATATGCATGCGCAATATACATAAAAACTACACAAGCAAACAGTTTTTCATCATAAGGGGTATGTTTCATGAACTTCATAACATGTGAATGTACCCTTTATCATTTAGATCATTCATTCGGAATAACCCCTTAAATAACTTTTGCATAAATTGTGGCATTTTATTATTCCTAAGCCATTTCTTCCATAAGATATAAAGATTTATCTCTATTAATCCATTTCCTTGTATAATATATAATAGTTTATTTTTAATTAAACCAATTTCTTGCATAACATATAATGATTTACCTTTATAAAATCATTTCTTTTATAACTTGTAATGATTTATCTTTATAAATCATTTCCTTGCATACTTGTAACGGTTAATGTTATAAACCATTTATTTCGTAACTTGTAATGATTTATCTTTATAAATCATTTCCTTGCATACTTGTAATGGTTTACCTTTATAAACTATTTATTTGCATAACTTTCATGTATGTATCTTGTTATAGGTTTTCAACCGCTGGCACCTGAGGTCTATGGCATGCCATGACAGTGTAGCTACAACTGTAGAGGATTTAGTTTTTTCCTCTATGGTTCCTTACAACCATACGCCCCTTGTGGCGATAACATGACAATGTAGGTACAATTGTAGAGGACTTAGCTTTTGCTTCTATGGATCCTTGCAATCATACGTCCCTTGTGGCATTGCCCCTTGGGCTCACACGACCCCTTACGATCGTCCATATGACTTCTTATAAGTTTATGCCTTAATCTTGTTTAAGGTTGTCAAAATTCTTCTATTTTGTCATTATAGATCATGTTGGAGTAAGATTTATCTTTAACAATAATAATAGTTCACCTCACCCTTTTAACCAGTGATCTAGTGAATGTAACACGTACATCTTTTACTGGAAGAACTAATTATACAGTATACCATGAACACATAATTTAAATAGATACTTGTATTATTGTTAGATAGTGAGTTAATTGAGAATTACCTTCAACATTTTTGTTCACCTAAGATTGTAATTAGTTTTAATTATAATATGTAATATGCCTCCATATATAATTAATGAGGGATTACCAATGGTAAGGTTGTCATATCTATATATAATATGTCGTTTGTATGTGTATATGCATCTTATTCCTCTACTTAATCAAAATCAATTCTTTAAAACAAAACCACTTGGAAATAGATACATCTGATCGATTTGGGGATGGAGGATTTAATATAATTGCTTTGAATTACGATCTTAGGATCGATTACGACTACTTAAATCTATGAACTAAAGAAAGGAGGAGCTATTGAACAATATAGTTTACATATTTAAATTACATGGATGTATGAGACCATCCATTAAGAATCCTTGATTATGGCAACTTTGTTTAGAATATCAACCTCGTATAAATTATTACCAGCCGTATACATTAACAAGAGATATGAAGTAGGAATCCCATCAAGATCTCATAATTGGTTCATCCTCATGAGACCAACGAATTCGAAACACTGGTAGCTACATTTTCTTGACCCCTGGATCATGCAAATGGAGAAATTAAAGGCCTTAATCCATAGCTTATGATTCGGTATCATACGTCAATAATATACAATCAAGTTTTGACATACCATATAATGGCAACTGTACAGATCTTAGTATCCGGCACATACAATTTAAAGTCTGTTCTAAATTTAATATGGGTACATTTGTGTCAACTTAAAGATAAAAAAATATACTCAGCGATCGTATTTCGGAAATAACTCTATGTCGACAAAACATTTAGAAATCATGATTCGGATATGACATTTGTTGCTACGCAAGATCTTGTACCAACACATACATTTATAGATCTAATTTTTATTTTGGAGGCGATCATTATTCATATGAAAATTCTATACTGATACATACATTTATAAATCAAAATCCTAAATCGAGATATACCTCAGGTCCAATACTTAACTCTGTCTACAACAGTCGTCGTGGTTCCTTCCAGTCATGTATCCGCGCTCTCTTCTTCTTCCGATTCGACACCGCCATCTCGTGCGATGAAGAAGAATCCCCCGTAAGGCCTTCTCTCAAGCCCTCTCTCTCTCTAACTCTATCTCTATCTCGCCCCCTCTCTCTGACTCACGTTGGTGGCCAAGGATTCCAATAGATGGATTTTTAAGGCTAACAATTGAGGGAAAATTAATGGATATTAGAATCCTTTTAATTGGATCGTTATTATGGCAAAAATGGTAATATGGTAATGCAATCGGAAGCCTTCTAAAAATTCCATCCGTTACACCAAATGTGTCCTACTAAATTTACCAATCATCTCATTAAAAAAATACTCGATAAATGACAGCAACTAGAGACCGAAACCATGGCAATAAGAAAGGGAGGGATATGAACAACTCAACTCATACATTCACATCATGACAGATTAAAAAAAGATTGAGTTCTTTTCCTAAGAAATCGAGTTTGAAAAAAGAACCAAATCATCCTTGAAGTACCAACTTACTGAAACCCAAATCGAACTGCATAAAAGAGACGAACAGTCCTTGCATGAAGTAGCTGCTGAAATTCATCAAACACTAAATCAGGCAACCTTGTTTCCAACTTGCAACTTGAGCTATCCATTTGGACATAACCTCTAGGTTCCATTCCATTAGATATACCACCATCTAATCTAACTATATATAATGCACCGTGGGAGCATCACTGTTCATGACACTGTTTATGTTGCATTGAATATATCCCAACAATGTCCTCAATCCATTTTTTAAATACCATCCGTGTCCTGCGTATTGCAAATGTGCCTCAGTCAGCGAATGATGGTAATATCGATGCATCCATAGTACCGCCGAGCCATATGATTATCCAATGGTTAAACCAAGGAAGCACTCGATTGTTCACTGTATATAGGAGAACACAAGAATGGTGCACCGTGCACCTATTCCTAGGGGCATTACATCATGTGTAGCATCCATCGTATCCCATGGCCATATTCGGATAAACTCTGCATGGTGATATTCGATTGTAGTAAACTTTGGAGGTACTCGAACCGGGCATATCATCCATCATATCACCATGGGTATACCAGCATATCACTAAGGCTCTTCGGATAAACTCTGCAACTACCCGAACCTTGGGCATACTCGATTGCAGTACATGGTGGCAATACATCCATCATATCCGAAGCTTTGTAGGTAGCTGAACCCAGTGTGCATCGAGTGCTTCTCCTCCAGAGGGCATCCGGATGTGCATTTAGGAGCGGCAGCTCCTCATCACTCATCCTCCTCCTCAGGCGATCATCGGGGGCCCATCTCGTGCGTGCGTCTTGGACCATCCAAAGCATCGACTGTTTCTCCCCCATTGGCCATCTCGGTTGTGCATTTGGGAGCATCGGCAGCTCATCCGTGCTACTCCTCCAGAGGATATCTTTGGTCTGCGACTAGGAGCATCGACAACTCTTGCTCCAGCGGCTATCTTCAAATGAGGTATCTGATGTTTATATATTGATTGGAAAATATGCAAGTGTTGGAACATAACATATGCATAATCTACTTCTATCTATTTTTTTCCCACTTCTTCCCATCGTTGCTTTCTTGGAAACATATAGATTTGAGAACGTCATGGTACATAATGAAGACTTGCAGGACTCAGAACAATTGACTCAGAACAATTCCACATTAGGTAAGAGGCTCATATCCATCTCACGTAATTTATGTTACATTTCTTTGGTTGCTTCATTTCTACCAAATCTTTCTATCTAAGTTCTTCAGGTATCCCTTTAACTTGCACAACTATTTTTCTGAAACATATATGCCCAATACATGTATTGGTATCCCTTTAACATGCACAACTACTCCTGTGAAACATATATGCCCAAGTTCATATCTAAGTTGTTCAGGTATCCCTTTAACATGTTGAATTTGTGAAACATATATGCCCTAATACTTGAATTCATATCCCTTTAACATGCACAACTACTTCTCTGAAACGTATATGCCCGACTTTGTATCTAAGATGATCAGGTATCCCTTTAACATGCACAACTTTGTATCTAAGTTGTTCAGGTATCCCTTTAACATGTTATTCTATAAAGTTAGTACCATCATACAAATTACGGTCCGATGTTATTTTCAGGAGTTTATGCCACTTTTTAACTGTATACGATGACATCCAATTCCAATATATAAGGCTGTGTATTAGTGTGTTATTTAGAAGGAAAAGTGAAAATCTTATCCGTTTGTTGATTTTTCTGTAGCTGCAAACATGATTTTCTAATCATCATTGCAGTTCAACCATCGTGAATAAAATGACGATAATTTGCGAAGAATTTCATTCGTAGTGTTGCTTACTTCATTCTTTTTTTGCCTACTAGGAAATCGTCCGACAAAAAGAATGTGTAACTATCTTGCTACAGGTTTGATTACAACATTTGCTCTCATTATTTGTCCACTTTATTTTGCATCTTATCTACTTAATTGCATATATATATATATATTCCATGTATGTAAGCCATATGGTCTAATATGCCACACCTCCTTTGTTTATAGCGAGGGAATCACGTAGATGCGACATATTTGGTACTCTATATACATTTGAAGGTTCATTCCCCTTCCTGACTATTATCTGTTCCTACGTAAATATGCACTTATATACTTAGATTTCAAAATTTAGTGCACATAATTAATCTTTATTTTCTCAGATCATGGCACAAGCTCCAGCAACGAGCAAACACCATCTTCTACTCCTAGAGAAAGTATGAAAGCTATTTAATTTTATTTTTCTTTCACGTGCATGAAAAAATATGAGTTTTTTTTCATTTATAGGAAGATACCTTGATCGTTGGAATTTTGGACCTACAGATTTGTGGTGTAGTGAATGTGGTGCGATTGTTTGGTTCGAGGAAAGAGTTTTGAGATCAAGGACTAGGCAACCCAAATTTAGACTATGTTGTTCGGATGGAAGAATTAGGTTGCCCCTCTTGAGAAATGTCCCGCTATTTCTTGACTTACTTCTGTCTGGCTACCATCCATATTCCGCACATTTTAGAAAGCTTATCCGTCAATATAATAATTGCTTTAGTTTCACCTCAGTTGGAGCCTCCGTAGACTCCTCTATTAATAATGCCCAAGGTCCTTATTGTTATAGAATTCATGGTCAAATGTACCATAGAATTGGATCGTTATTTCCTGAAGATGGAACTATCCCAGCTTTGCTCAAATTTATATATTCAATGGTTAGGATGAGATAGAAAATAGATGTCGAGCATTTTGGCATGGATCAGCTGAAGCTTCTGCTAATAGGGATTTGATGATATCATTGCAAAATATGTTCGAACAATGTAATCCCTATGTTACTATTTTTAGGAAGCTTAGGGATTGGAATGAAGGAAATAATGAATGTGAAGTGCGTTTGAAGATAATCAATTCAAGAAGTTCACATCATGATCAATTGGCTCACCCAACATCTTCTGAGATTGCAATGTTATTAATTGGTGATGATGTCACGACTGGGGACAATTGAGATATAATTGTCTGCAAACACGGCACTGGATTTCAAAGAATTAGTGAAACACATCCATCATACATGTCTCTACAATACCCTTTATTGTTTCCATATGGAGAGGATAGTTGGCGACTAGGACTTAGTTGTTCGAATACTGATGGACATAGTGAAAATAATAATGCAGCATTATCCATGATGAATTTCTATTCCTTCCGACTTCAGAATCGAGTTGCGGAAAGAGGGACTTCTTTGTTGAGAGGGGGTAGGTTATTACAACAATTTATTGTTGATGCATACACAAGCATCGAGCAAGGAAGATTACGATGGTTACGACAAAATCAAGATAAATTGAGGCTTGAAAGTTTTGGAAAGATATATGATGCTGTTTATGATGGAGAAGACATCGGTGCAAGTACGGGAAAAAGGATTATCTTGCCTTCATCCTTTATTTGGGTCCTAGATATATGCTTCAGAATTATTATGATGCGATGGCTTTATGCGCATGGGCAGGGCCACCTGATTTATTCCTAACTTTTACATGTAATCCTAATTGGCCGGAGATTCGATATTTACTTGATATAGCTGGATGTCCATCTCCAGAGGATCGTCCAGATATTATTGCTAGAGTCTTCAATATTAAACAGAAGGAAATAAAAGATGATATAATCAAAAGGCAACTCTTCAGAATTGTAAAAAGTGGTATGTGGTTCTCGGACTAATAAATATGTGTACAATTTCTTCACTTAATATTCTATATCTTTATATATAACCAACCTGCTTAATTGTTTTTATGCATAGATTTATCTGTCATAGAGTTCCAGAAACGTGGGTTGCCTCATATGCATATGCTAATTACTTTGGATGTGGATAATAAGATAAGAAGTACTGAAGATATAGATGAACTTATTTCTGCAGAAATTCCTGATTCATCTTCTGATAAGTACGCCTACGAAACAGTTTCAAGATGTATGGTCCATGGTCCTTGTGGTAAACTTAATCCGAGATCACCCTGCATGATTGATAATAAATGCTCGAAACATTATCCAAAAAAGTTCTCGGACGAGACAATAATTGATTGTGATGGTTATCTGATTTATAGGCGACGTGATAATGGTAGACAGTTGCAAGTGCGACAAATATTCGTTGACAACAGATGGATAGTCCCTTACAATATCGATTTGTTGACGAAATTTGATGCGCATATAAACGTTGAGGTTTGCAATCAGATGCAAGCTATCAAATATTTGTTCAAGTATGTTCATAAAGGATTTGACAAACTATCCTTTGCATTACAAAGGGATGAACATGGGAGGATTGACGAAATTTCCCAGTATTTGAGTGCACATTATCTTTCTGCAGCAGAGGCTTCATGGAGAATATTTGATTTTTGATTACATGAGCGGCACCCTGCAGTTCAACGCCTTTCTTATCACTTACCTGATGAACAACATATTGTTTTTCGAGATGAAGATAATCTACACGAAATTTTGGAGAATCCTTCTAACAGGAAGACAATGTTAACTGAATGGTTTGTTGCTAATAGAAAATACTCAGACGCTAGGGTATACACATATGTTCGGTTCCCACAATATTACGTCTGGAAAGAGGAAGACAAGCAATGGGCACCTCGCGTTCGCGGTAAGTGTATCGGTCGTCTTCCATCAACAAAATTATCCTTTGGCGAATTATATTATCTCAGAATGCTACTTCATAAAATATGTGGTGCAAGAAGTTTTGTTGAGATTTGTACAATAAATTCTGTGACATACAATACTTTTAAAGATGCATGCGGTGCTCTAGGCCTTCTAGACGATGATAATGAATGGATTCATGCAATTGAAGATGCAGCATTGTGGGCAAGCATCTATTTTGTTAACAACGAGGTTACAAGAACCCATGAATATATGGCTTAAATATTGGAAAGTTTTCACGGATGATTTCCAGAATAGGCACGCAAATGATTCTCAGAATGATGTTATCAGATTGTCTGATGATGAGTTACAAAGAAAGGGTTTGCATCATCTTGATTCAATTCTACGGAAAAATAGAAAATCAATTGCAGACTATCCCTCGCTACCAAGTCCTTTTCCCAAGAACGAGGTACAAAATCATGATGAAATGCTTATGGATGAAATGACCTATGGTGTTCAATATGAGCAATCAGAGTTTGTGCGATTATTTTCATGGATGAACGAGGACCAGTTACATATATACAATAAAATTATGGAAGCATGCAGTGCGAATGTTGGCTCCTTTTTTGTTTATGGTAGGGGCGAAGTTGGGAAAACATATTTGTGGAAAACGCTCATTGTTGGGCTTCGATCGCAACGAAAAATTGTCCTTCCCGTTGCTTCTTCTGGAATTGCATCGTTGTTATTGCCTGGAGGTCGAACAGCGCATTCCAAATTTAAAATACCTTTAGAACTTGATCAATCATAAACATGTCATAATACGCATCATTCATCGCTGGCTAAACTTATTTGCTCGGCCACACTAATTATATGGGATGAAGCACCAATGGTTAATAAAAATGCTTTCCATGCATTAGATAGAACCTTACGGGACTTGCTAAAAAAGGTTCGATCTGATGCTGAAAAATTTTCTTTCGGTGGGATGACTGTTGTTTTGGGTGGTGATTTTAGGCAAATACTTCCTGTCGTACAAAGAGGTGGTCGTGCTGACATAGTTGATGCATCTCTGCCAAGATCACATCTTTGGCACAATTGCAAGTTATTTGTGCTTAGAAGAAACATAGATTGAAAGTTAACATGATTTCTCAGCTTGTCCCGGAATTTGATTTTGCTCAGTGGTTACTTGACATTGGAGATGGAAAATGTCACTTTGTTCCTTTTGGTGATCTACAGAGTTTCTCCTGGATTAATATTCCATCTGATATATTAGTGGACGTCACACACGACTTGGATGGTTTGGTTGCTGAAATATATCCCAATATCTCTGATAACTTCTTGAACATACATATCTGAAAGGTCGAGCAATTTTGGCTGCAAAAAATGAAGATGTTGATCGCATTAATGATTTGATTCTGAGTAAAATACCAGTAGAAGAAATGGTGTATTATAGTTCAGATAAAGCAATACCCCTGACTGACGATTGAAGATCTACCATTGTTGATTACTCCATGGATTATCTAAACTCTATAAATCTGCCAGGCATGCCGCTGAGTGCACTCAAGATAAAAGTTGGTGTTCCTCTTATGCTGTTAAGGGATATAGATCAATCCATTGGCCTTTGCAATGGTACCCGACTGATTGTTAGATCATTCCAACAAAGAGTTCTCGACGTTGAAATATTAACAGGTGACTACATTGGTCGTCGAGTGTATATTCCAAGAATAGAGCTAACCACATCGAATGGTGGTGGCCCTTTCGTTCTAAAAAGACGACAATTTCCAGTGAAGTTAGTTTTCGCGATGACAATCAATAAAAGTCAGGGGCAAACTTTAGACAATGTGGGTTTATATCTACAAACACCTGTGTTTTCTCATGGACAATTATACGTTGCGTTGTCTCGAGTGACATCAAAAGATGGGCTGAGAATTTTATTATCTAATAAGATTACGTATCCCAAAAATTGCACTAAGAATGTTGTTTATAAGGAGATTTTAGATGAAGTTGTTGTCCAACCTATGCAGTAATTACTACACTACAGGTATGAACATTGAAACTATTTCCTCTTATTGATCACTGTGTATATCATTGTCTCATCATTTATTGTGTTTTCATCTTCATAGTACTCTCATGTATTTTTAGCAAACTTACATTCTTCTTTTCATTCATTCTCATCAGATTGGTAACATCATCACTGACCCTATTATGTCTTACTTTGAATTCATATTTATTTAAATATTACTTCTTGGATTATTTTTTGTTAGAGTTAGCATCTTCATCTGTGGAAATCCATCATACTTAATCTTGAATATGCCGCATAGCGTCATTTTTCCCAAAATGTGCATGTACATTACCTATAATTGTATCGATATTTCAAAAATGATGATCTATTCCTTTACCCTTTCCTATCCAATATTCTATTCCATTTCATTTTTTCCTTTCTTATTATTCTTGCTAAAGCTATATTGATTCAATGCTTCTCATCATCAGATGATAGTAGTCAGTTGATACCTCGCACACCTTTGCCCTCGGTTGAAAAAAAGAAATATCTTACTGATGCTTCTCAAAACAACGAAGACAAAGAGATGTATCCAAAAATAGTAAAGGGCGCACTGCATTTTTCTAATGATCACAAGTTATCCACTGATAATATGGACAAAAGCTTGCATTCCTCCACATTAGTAATTTCAGGTTTTGTTATCAATTGCTCACATTCGAAAGACTCTTATTATTACTCCAATTCCATGATATTATGTATCTTCCATTGCAGTCTAAATATACATTCACTTATACATTTAAACAACACTGCTTCTTAATATAGATTGTGACACTTCCAAACTCCCAAAGATGGATACCATGAAAGAGCAACCTACTAGCAATGAATCTTCACAGATAAATATTCAACAGCTTATCACATTGGACATGGCACGACCATATATGTGCAACAAGTGCTATTGTCTTAGGATTGTCATATTATGGTGCGGAGAAATTTTTGGTCCAAAAAATGGTGCAGCAGTTGAGTTTCTGGTCATGGATGAAAAGGTGCGCTTTCAACATAGGTTATCCTCCTTAACAAGGACTCAACTTATTGTTTACTTCGTTTCGTTTTACACTTCCTCATGCAGGGAGAACAAATGGAGGGATCGGTTGATGATTTAGATCTCCAAAAATGGGAAAGAATCTTGAAACTTGGTTCAGTTTACATATTCAAAAATGTTCGTTTATATGAGGCACGAAAATGGTACATCATTGCACCACATCGTTATCGTATGGTTCTCACAGGTCGAACAATTGTTCAATTCATTGAGGATGATGGAAAAATACCACTTATCAACCCAAAAATATTATCTTTGGACAGTTTGTGTTCTGTCAAACTTAAAGGAGAACAACTAATAGGTATTATATTTGTACTTTGTTTGACCATATCCAAATCGTTATTCCCAATTTTCATTACGCATATATTGGTTTTTTGCAGATGTTCTAGAGCTGGTCACGAGAGTGACACCTCTTGCTCATGTTAAGACAAGAGATGGTGGGCAAGAAAAAAAGTTGAATGTTGACATTGTAGATCAAAGGTAATTCCAAACCAAATTGTTTCATTGCTTCATTATGTTGTTGTTTATATCATCTTCATTCATTCGCATAGTGGGGCAACAACAAGAATTACTGTGTGGACTGACCTTGCCATAAAGTATGGACATTATAAAGGCTTTAGAGAAAAACACTGTTATCTTTGCAGCGCATTTGTCTGTTACCATTTACCAAGGTAGTAATCAAAGCACCAACCTTATTCCTTTTGTCATGATGTCATATGAAAGTTTGTATTTTCCCTTTTTTAGGCTCTTATTGTCTTTCCACAACACGTTTTTCGGTTCTAACGTTTGATCCTCCGGAGCTTAAACAAGCTGACGCTCTTCTAGAATGGCATCATACTATGCATTCGTTTAAGAATTAACTTATTACTTCCAGAAATTCTTACACCTTTTTTTAGGGTTTCAAACCATTCGTATTTCAAGGCTGCATCATCAGTACTACTCGCATCCTCTATGGAGAGCCAACTTATTCCAATCGCTGAACTAATCAAATCTTCAACTACATGTCCTGTGGAGGTCAGCCCAAAAATTGCACAACTATGTTCTCCGTACTTTTTTTACCCCATAAAACTTGACCTAATATAATATATATTTTTCATTTCTTCCTCAAGCCAACAACGTATCGAACAAAGGCTGTTGTCTCAGGTATTTTCACTGGCTCTCAATTGTGGTACGATTCTTGTGGAGCATGCTTTGCAGTGTATCGTTGTAAGGATAGTCCACTTCATTGCATTAATTGCTTGACAGAAAATCCACAATGCTTGCCTAGGTAGGAATGCAAATTTATTTTTGTTTTCCCGCCACCTCATAAATGATTGAATTACTTCTCCATTTAAAAATGAAGCTTAAGCTTGGAATATTAGACGATTCTGGAGAAATTTATGTAACAACTTTTGGTGAGTCGTTGAAAAAATACTTGGCATGACCATGCATGAGTTGATGTCCTTGCTTGATCAGGTTCTATGCAACTATCACTTATTTTTCCACAATAGGCAAGACCATGTTTCTTAGTTTCCTTATATTTTTGTTAGGTTGATGCTTCTACGAAACTCGCAAATTCAATAAATACAAATCTATGGAAGAAATATGTTTTCAGCATAAGGATTACAAAAAAACCACCGTTACGTGCGCCAAAGGGAATTCACTGCTACTTCAGTAGAAGATGTATGCGAGCCAGATTTGTTTGAACTGGAGCCAACATCTGTCTGACCATGACATGGGCCATTATTTTTGGTGCATCACTGCCTTTACAATGCAATGACTCCATTTTTTCTTATTACACTAATTCTTTCTTTTCATATTCTCCTTCTTACTTCTTCTACTCCTTCTTTATGAGCACAACTCCATAATTTATTTGACTTCTATATATTAATTTGTTATTCCTTGGATTTAGGAAACGATCCGTTGCTCTTGCTTCGAAGTCATATATGATATGTTGACTGCTTCTGCTGGGATAAACTACTTTCTCCCCTAGTGAGCACAATATGATTTCTATCTCTATCATTAGTCCAGCAATCGATATCATGCTCAATACGTTTACTTACTCGCCTTTCCGTTCAGTTACTTTCTACAACTAAATCTACTTCAGACTCAGCTGATTCTTCTCTTATGGGTGCAACTTCATTGTATATATGACTTGTCCCTTTATATTTACTATCGTTATCATTTAATATTGCTTCTCTTTCTTTCCTAATGATATTGTAAATTTGTCTTCTTCTTCTCACCAACATTCTACTTTCAAGCAATATATTTCTACTCCACATGCCACCCTTTGCACCATCAACATAAATTCCATTGGTTCTTTCAAAGAGGTGGCAAGCGTACCTTCTTACATATTTCCAACCATTTACGCTTCACTTATATTTGCTTACTTAGCATTAAATTGTTCTCTTTTCTTCTTAAACTATTTCATCCCTATAAATGAATATAATCTAATTTCCTGTTACTTTCATTACAGCCACTCTGTACATCAACGCCATGGATTCAGGACACGAGGCTCATGTTTCGATATTACGCTTCGAGATCCAAATTTTGGGCTTGCTTTTGGTTATATCATGGGATGATATATTTTGTTCAGCTCATAAGATATCTGCTGATGTTTTTGCAAATTCATCCCTGCCTATCTATATATGTCTTTGTCCATGTATATCTATATATATAACCTCTATGTACATGTTATGTTTAAAAACTCCTTTATTATAGACAAATATGTTTGTGAAATTCCACATTTAATTGTCTACTGAACACACTACTTAATATGTGATCCTTCATTGCTTTCCTTATCTAATGCATTCTCATGAAAAATTTCTTAACAACAGGATCAAAATTATTGTTGTATGGCAACATTTCCCGTGCAACGCATGTGTACCTACTAGTTATGAATCAATTATAAGATAGGATAAAGGAAGCAAATGCAATGTACAACATGGACATTAACAGAAGATAATCTTTGAACAATATTGTATAATTGGGAATAACCATCAAATCAATTCGATGGCTACTGTATCTAGCCACAATTTGGATATATGTATCGCATATACATGAGGACAAATCTTAAACCACCTTCCTGTCTATCATTTTGTGCATATCATTCTCGTTCAAAAGATCACGGAACTACGATATGACACAAGACTCCAACGTCTATATGAATGTTCAAACATATAGATCAAAAATCATGTGGAATCTGTAGCAAGAAGGAAAGGAACATCGTACCTCAAGAAAATTCGTCTCATCGGAATCTTCACCCATGGAGAACGACATTCTCGACAATCCGTTGACGATGAAAACTGGTGCACAAGGATGACCTCGAACTCCTCTATGCGGTGGCAGCTTTGGATCGTTGATTCGACGCATTCCGACGAGCTCTGTGCTCTGACAAGGGGAGGGAGTAGGAAAGCTGTGACCCGGTGATCTGAGCATTTTAGGGAAAATGAGTGGGTTTTAAGGATTTTTATGTGAACCAAATTCGGATCCGGATCTTGGTTTGAATCTAGATTTGACCCGTATCTCGATTCACTAAAATGGTCGTCACTCGGCCTCCCGAAATCGGATTTTTACGTTCTTAGAGTCGTTGGAAAGATTTGATGAGCTCTATGTTATGGAGTGTTCATTCAAATTTTTTGAATGCTGAATAAGAGTAGTTTTTATAAACATCATCGGGACCTATTGTGTCGGGTCTCACATCGGTTCGGATCCGGATTTGACCCGGACCCGATCTCGCTAAAATGACCGTAACTTGAGCTCCCGAATACGGATTTTTATGTTCTTGGACATGTTGAAAAGATCTCGACGAGCTCTACGCAGTGGAGTGTTCATATACTTTTTTTCAATACTGAATAATAGCAGTTTTCACAAACAATATCAGGTCCTATCACGAGGGGTATTACGCATATCAATTATTGTATAATATTCAAATATGAATTTATATTCTTAAAATATATTTAAAAATATAACATGTTATAATTAATGAATATACACATTCATCAATATAGTAATAAATAAACAGAGGTACACAAATTCATATATATATATATATATTCAATTACGAACTCTTATATTTATTTTTTCAAATTCCTGTAATTAATCATTATTATTAAATTTAAATTTAACTATTAAATAATTGAATTTTTAAAAATAGTTTAAATTTTTAGATTATTTTGTATACACGATCTAAAATGGATTGATGAAATCAGTTAATCGATATAATAGAATCATAGAAGTATTTAAAATAAATAATATCAATTCCATAAACATGAGCATTAATGAAAACATTGTAAATACTGTAATTATATCTAGTTTTAGAAAAAAATGATACAAAATTAAGATTATGGATGTGTTCCTATGAATATTAAAAAATGTGATTAAAAAAAGATAACAGATTTACTATAGTGAAGCATGGGTTTTTAGGCTAATAATGAAAATGTCAATCATTTTATCTATAGTTATTTTGATGTATATTGAACTTATAATGCTTTGACTATTTCTCTGACAACCTAATGGTAACCGTATCAAGTTTTTTGAGTTAAACTCAATTTCAAGTACTTACATCTGTTGGGGAAAAAATAAAAATTCTCATTGTTATCGCATGATATAAAACCATCTACTCATGTAATGTGTGCGTGTTAATTTTTTAGTAATCCCTCTTGAAATATAGAAATTAATTACAAATGACATGTATACAACAATGAATACATTCAATATCTGAACTTTATTCTCCCTTCTGATTTTCCTTCACTTCTATTAATACTCATTTTTCTTATTGTTGAGCATACTTGTCATCCTTTATTTCAAATATAGCTTAACTTTGAGGATGAAAGGTTTGATGAAGAACAACTATAACAAGACTAAGGAGGGGTAAAAATACAGTCACAATTTTTCAAATTGAATTTCCATCTACACTTTCTTGTCGGAGCTCTTAAGTGTATGTTTTCTCCTCTATCAATCCAAGCTTAAATTGTATTATATAAACATTATATCAATAGATTTGTTCCAACTACTTCATCTAAGTCTTTCATTATTGATTCTTTTATCTTATCTAACTTACTTAATTCTTCATTTTTTTATATCTTATTGTTCCATTTTAACTCATTCTGCTCTAAAAATATTCTTTGGATATTATATATGCTTTTGAAATTTTGCCATAAAAAAATTATCATGCCACGAGGCATGGGTATATGCCATGATATATGTTATAGTTGTAACTAACTCAAACTAAATTATTTAAATTTAGAATCTTTTGTTAATTATTCAAATAAATATTATAATTATGTATGGTGAAATGGGTTGGAACTATAATCAATTTTTGAGGTTAATTTATAAATTTATCAAAAAATATAGATATGTATTAAGATTTTTTTTTGAATTTACTCGATAAATAAGTATATGATGTGGAGGTGTGTAGCTTTGGATAGTCTTTTCCATTATATTTTCTCAAAGGAGACTCGACCTCTTTCCATTAAACGAGAACTTGTCCAGGTGCTTGCCATTTTTAAACATGGACTCATACTCAAAATACTATGACAAATTTTTGACTGTAGTAGCCACCTGAAAACTTACCTGAAGTTATCAAATAGCAATTTTCATCTCTATTGTATGATATATCACCATGTCTTATCTTGTGCAGTGCCTCCTATTTTGTCGTTCTACCCTCAGAAAACAATATAAGATGTAGACTAGTAGCTTGTGACATCAACAACATGTAAGTAGTTGTGACGATGTCGAGGTGGAGGGGATGGGGTTGGGCGAAGCATGATCGGATGGAGGAGGATAGGTCATGTATGCGAGAAGAGGATGACAAGTATATTGACAACTTGAGTAAATGCAAACTAGGTTAACAACATTTCGTGTTAGATTAAGTGACATGATGATTGGATTATTCTCTCTCGATATATCTCCAAAATACCAGGGTGCGATGGAACTGTACTTATCGTTATAAATATTATTTTCCATGATTTACAGGAACAACTCTGATCGGTTCAAGCCTTCCATGCTTTATGCAGTTGGTTCTTGAGCTTGTTATCGCTTAAACTTGGTCCTTTGATTTTGTTGCTCGATTGACTGATTGGCCGATTGTGTAGTTTCTTATCGGATTGCTCGATCTCAATTGTTCATGTACTAATTTGTTCAGCTAGCTACATGTTTGCTAAGCACCAAGGACTTACATTTGACTGCTCGACTGTTACTAATCGTCTCTTGAAACATAACAGAGACTGGCATGTCCATATCTTTTCAACCACACAAACATTATTTGCAATTTTTGTTGAATACTTATCGAGGAAATACTTTATATGTGAGTTCGACACTGAAATATCCCTTCAAGTCATTTCTATGAGCTTAATTTGATTATTTACTGTTTCCTGAGCTCATCTCCATTTCCTTGAACAACAACCTCATTAATCGAGAAGAGTTGGAAGGAGAAGATGGAGCCCAACATGCTTGAGATGGGGAACAACAAAAATGGGGAGGTCCGACGCCTCTACTGATGGTTTTGGAGATGCAATCTTCCTCCTCGATCATGCTATTAATGTTTCCGTAGACGGTAATAGATATAACAAAGTATTGGTCCTCGGAGGGAGACGATACTTGAGAGAGAAGGGGCGATCAAAGAGGATGAAGCATGATAAACTTTGAGGTGAGGTCGGAAACATGGCAAGTCGGTCCACAACCACGATGCGAGTGCCACCATCAAGGTAGTATATGGTTTTGTCATGGGGGCGAGGGCACCATGTGCTTATCATAGCTACACATGAATTGAGCTTCATGGGTGTGTTGCTTGACAAGTACGGCTCGTCCTAAGTACACAACGACAAGTCCATCAAGTCCGTGCACGCCTGCTAAGTTAAATTAAGAATCAAGCTAAACATTGGGAACTTGAAAAGTGAAAGACGATGGAAAGAGTAATCTAGTCACTCAACATCAAAGTGTTAACTACATTGGACATATGTCGTTCTCCTTTCTATGTTACAAAAATGATGACTCGATAATTTACATTTTTTACATATTTTCCTAAGTTGTCTCCTTCCTCGTCCATTTAGTTACCGTTTCCTTCCCTCTATGTGACAAGCTAAATAATACAATTTCTACTTTCCATCATTGCCTCATCGAAACACTAACATATAAAAAATTGATCGATATAAATGGAATTATTTACCTTTATTTTCGTCATGTTCAAAATGACAACTATTTATCTACTAGGGTTTGGGTCCATCAGGCCTTAATCGGATCCTAGGGCCAACACTAAACGGACCCAAGCATTAAGATTTGGGACCCAGATGGCTTAACCGGATCCCGCACCGACCCGAATCTCCGGCCCCCGCTCGCGCCACTGGTCACTTCCACGGTGCCACGGCTCCACCTCCACCTCACGAGAGAGCGAGAGAGCAAAAGAGCAAAGGCGTCGTGTCCTCTATTACCCTTCTCCGCTCCGCCCGTCCTCTCGATCTCTCGACTTTGATCGAACGGTCGACGCAACACACCGGTGCTATTCCGCCGGATATCGCCGCATGAGGTCGGTCCGCAGCCATCCCCTCCGCCGCGTCCTCTCGCCGCTGCGACCGGAGGTACTGGTGGTTGTGTTCTCCTAGGGTTTCCGAGGTTTTGAAAGCGGTTGCTTTGTGTTTCCAAGCTACGATACTGTCAAATTGGTGCATTGGTTGACCTTTGCACATGAACAATTTATATTTTCAATTGCGGCCGCTACAAAATTTGTTTGATGTCACCGTTGCAGCGTTTCCTTATTGTGTGATCATATATCCTCCGGCATAAGAGAAATTTCGAGTAAATGGAATACTGTTCGACAACTTGATATGGTGATGTGCTATATTGATAAGGTGCCGATACTCAAATATGATATTTCGATCTGATGTTCCGGATTTCGGCGGTGTTATATTGATTAATGTTTTTGGATTTTTTTAACAAATTATGATTTTGTTATGAATTTTTTAGTGAAAATAGAGTGGAAATGAGTAATTAATTCCTATTAAATCCACGTTATCAAATTAATCCGAGAGAAAATTATCTCAAAAAGATATTTAGATAAGCAATCCAGGAGAGTTGAAATTTCGCAAAAAGAATATACGTGGATTTAATTAAAAATCAAATACTAAAAACACTCTATGATTTATTTCAGGCACAAGACAACTCCATTTTAGATGAAATTTGGATAGAAAATTAATCACATATTAGGGCATCACATATAATTTTTGTGGATTTTTTGAAGCAACTGTGTGTGAGAAATAATTTTAAAAGCACAGAATGGGTAAACTATGCAAAATTTCAGTTAATCATTTTTAATTAATTACCCATTACTCATAAAAATACAAACAAATAGTCAAAATGTAGACAATTAGTTGCTCAACATGAACACATTTTTCAATGAATAAAAGGATGCCAAACAGATAACCAAATTACTTGTCAAACATAGGGGTCTTTGTGCAAAAAGAGAAACTAGAATTATAAAGCAAATATATACAGGGACTGATTTGCAATTACTAAAACTATACAAAATAAATATGCAATTTTTACAAGAAAATAACAAAAAAATAACCTTCCTTCTTCTACCTTCGTTCTTGCAGGAGGAGGAGAACCCAACGGCAGGGAAGCGCGGTGAAGGAGCGCCGCGATGGCCGGCGGCTCGCGCACGGTCTCGCGGTGGCGGGCGGCGCGGCGGGTCGCTGGGAGGTGGAAGGGCGAGCTCGGCGTGGGTCGTCGGCGGTCGGCGGAGGGCTGGAGCCCTAGGCGGAGGAGCGCGGGTGGCCGCGCGGTGGGAGGGCCCAGTGGCGGCGGTGGGCGGCTGAAGATGTGCGGCGGCCGGCTGGAGATGTGCGACGGCCGGCTGGAGGGGAGGAGACGGAGGCGGCGGCCGGCGGAGGGAACGGAGGAGAGGGGGGTGGCGGCGGCTGGGCCGCTGCTGCTCCCTTGCGTTTATTTTTTTTGTTTTTTTTTTAAATTTTTTTGATTTTTTTCTGCTGTAATAAAAAAGAATTTTTTTGTTTTAATTTTTTTTTGAATTTTTTTTTAAATTTGTCAAGAAAGGGAATATGATTAAAAAAATAAGAGGGGTTGGCGGTGGTGATGATATGATGTGATATATAAAAAAAGGAAAAAAATGATGGTGTGTATAGATGGTAATGTGATGGTTTTAAAAAAATGTAAAGATAAAATAATGACAAGATAAAATTAAAATTACCTAAGATAGACGGTCGCCTATGGAGTGCTCTCGTGAGCACGGTCTTCGTTCAAATCGCCGGCGTGCGATGAGCTCGAGCAGCGCGCGGTTGCGGCTGCGATGTTGGCCAAAAAGCCAACGGATCACACCGGAGAGAGGGCCGCCGTCGCTCGACCGTGGTTGCGTCGCTGTCACCGATTCAACTTTGGGAACTTGGCTCTCCTCACATAAAGATGGATCAAAGGCAAAAATGAGGAGAATGACATGTATATAAAGAGCATGGGATGAGAGGTTATTAAAGTGGTGGGGTTGAATGGGAGGTTGTATTATTAATGGAGTTGAATGGGAAGTTGAGAAAAAATGATGGAATAATGGAGTTGAATTGGTGGTTATTGTAGAGAATGTAAAATAAAATAAATAAATAAATAAAATAAAGTTGGCTACTTTAATTACAATAAAATAAAAAGAGAAGAGAAAAAATAATGGTGAATTTACAAGTGAATACAAAACACCATGTACATTTTTTTGTCTTTTTAATAAGAGATATTTACAACGGAAAAATACAATAAAATAATATAAATAAAATACAACACAAGCATGCTTTTTTTTGTATTTTTAGAAATTAAGAAAGGTAAGATAAAAAATGAACAAAGAATGAATATATACATGGTATACAATGTACATCTAGGTCCCAAAACCCAACTTTTGCAAATGAGCTCCGATTTTAATGAAACCACTTCCGTTGGATAGATAATTTTCTAACTTGAACTTTAAAAGTGAGTTTGGTGAATTTGGAGTTCATACGGAGTGGGAATTTAGCTTGGAAGTTGGACTTTACGGCTTTTTCTCTTTGGGATCTAGGAGCATTTATTTGAGGTAAAATTTGTTTTGTATTTTTGTATTTTTATATACATTTTTATAAACAAGTTAGAGAAAGAATTAGGCAAAAAGGAGTTGAAATGAAATTATTAAAAATCCATGAAGTTTTGGGCTATTTACAAGTATAAAACTCCTTTATTTTTGCGGCTTTTTAGTGTTAATTTATTTTGTACAATCTTATATACAATAATTAGTGTATTTTATTTACAAGAGTTATTTTGTTAATTTATTGATTTTATGGATATTTATTAGGGAATTTACTCGTGGATTTTGCTAAGATCAAGATATTGCGATGATGAATCGCGGGTTCATCACCCCCCTATACTTAAACTTTGCTAGTCCTCGAGCAAATAAAGAATGAATAAGTTGGGTTAACCCCTGACTGTGCATGTGAATACAAGACTTGATCCGTTCAAGAACTCTCGATTTTAGAGATCCTAAAATTCTAAGTTGAACCAAGCTCTAGTCAAAAGGTACCCAATTTCCCTAATCATCAGACTCTCTTTGTATACATATAAAGTAGGGATATGAGTTTAAGTGTGGACTGCAGTTATAAGAGTAGAGTCGCAACGTCACCCAAGGTTCCAGTCCAAGGGACTCTCCTATGGACCCGATCCTCAACACTAGGGAATAAATCATTTCTTGCATCCAATCCACCGTCTCTTTAGTTGTCAGACTTGAAAGTGTAGATGGAAGGCCAGTTGATGGAGGGCATAGGATTGTGTCATTTCTTCTCTCCCTCTCATTGGAACAAGGATCCTCTCGAGTGCCTTATTACGCAACGCATTTTTTTGGTGTTGATCAGTGCGTCCGTCAAGAGAAGTTGGAGCCGTCTGCACTTGTTTTCCTGGGAGTACACCGGGGTGTGCCTTTTTTGAGTACCTATCGTACCTTCTACACCCAGACTTGTAGCATTTACGATGCAGAGCCCTTTTTTGGTGCAAGCCCGTCTCCTGGTCCTAATAGCGGTGGTCCAAGTGGACACTTTGAAATGGTTGGGAGCGCTCGCCTTTGGTGGAAGCTCTTTTGATAATTGACTTTGTGGAATGAGAGCTTTTCTTTGACATTTCATTGCTTTGTAGTATTTGTGGCTAGCTCCACTGCTTTTACCAAGAGTTGGCGCACACTGATCAACATTTTTTATTTTATCACACCCTGACACATAGGTAAATATCAAGAGATAGTACAAGAACCATGTTCTCATACTGGCTAAAGATGCTGACACTCAGGTTTCATGAAACCTTCATTGATTTTATCCCATCCTCGAGCATCACCAAATCAAGTCCAAACTCAAATCCCTCATCCTAGTTCCTCAAGTGAAATTTCAACTCATCTCATCATAACTGCAGTCGTGTTCGTGAGGTGCTGATCATATTCTTAAGGTAGAGACTAAGCATGCAATATAGCACACACATCTTTCAAACTAGGGAAATGTGAATAATTAAGTCAAGGACCCTAATGACTAAGGCTGGTTAAGTCAAAATCTCAAGACCTCATAAACCAAGTGTTCTTGAACATCACTGGTCTTGTGTGAAAGTGAATTGTGTCAGGGATTAAACCAACTTATTAGTTAGTTTTTTTAGTTTTTGTTTTTTTTTAATTTTTTTATGAATGTTTTTTGTTGTTTTTTTTGTTGTTTTTTTAAAGTTTTGGAAAAAGTTTTTTTTGTGTTTTTTTAAGAAAAAGTTTTTTTTTCAAAAAGGGTTTTTTTTTGTTTTTTTGTTTTTTATTTGACAAACAAAGGCAAAGAAGTTTTTTTTTTTTTGAAAAAGATAGGCGAATAAGAAAAGACTTTTTTTTGAAAAGTTTTTTTAAGCAAATAAAGAAAAAGAGTTTTTTTTAGGAAAAAGTTTTTTTTACCCACCCCATAATTATTGTATAATATATATAAAAAATACGTGAAAGTACGAGGTATGGGTAAAGTATATATGTAATATATACACGCCCCCCTATACTTAGCTTGTGCTATGTCCTCATGGCACTAGGTGACAAAAAAACATAGCTCGTACTAAGCGTAGGAAAGCTAAAATAATAGAAAGTATAGAAGTCGATCCGCCCCCCCTATACTTAGGCTCTGGACAGCCTAAGTGTAGAAGAAGAGCCAAAATGGAGCGGACGAGGTCAAGAGGAGAAATGATGAGTAAATACACATGGCGGGCATCGGTCCCCCCTATACTTAGGCTTTGGTCAGCCTAAGTATAGGACAAGAGTAAGTGTGAGAACCGACGTGATCTCGAGAATATACAAAGAAGGGAGAATATGTACAAGAGTGATGGAATCTTCTAAGATGTTGAATCTTGATGCTGCATCTTCATGAAGAGTAATAAGATGTATCTGCTCTGTGCTCACTCTGTATGAAGTTGATGACCTCGACTTGGACTAACTGCTCTTTGGAATCAACAAAATGCTTCAACAGGTGTCCATTCACCACATGAGATTGTGCACCATCTGTGAGATCAGCTATCTCTACACTTCCATTCTCGTGCACTTTCTTAACCACAAAGGGGCCCGTCCATTTAGATTTGAGCTTCTCATGGAACATCTTCAACCTGGCATTGAACAACCATACCTTTTGTCCAGGGACAAAGTCTTTGCACCTAATGTGCTGATCATGCCATCTCTTTACTTTGTCCTTATAAATCAAACTGTTGTCATATGCCCTGTTTCGGATTTCCACGAGCTCGTTCAAGTTCAAGTCTCGACAAAGTTTCCCTAGGTGACAACTCCAATTAATCTTCTTAATTGCCCATTCGGATTTATGAATCAATTCTGCGGGCAAATGGCATGGCTTGCCATAGATCATTCTAAATGGTGAAGTACCCAATGGTGTCTTGTAGGCTGTCCTATAGGCCCACAGAACTTGGTCCAAAAGCTGAGACCAGTTCTTCCTATCGGGACGAACCAATTTCTGTAAAATACTCTTCACCTCTCTGTTCGAAACTTCTGCCATGCCGTTGGACTGTGGGTGGTAAGGACTAGTAACTCTATGCTCAAATCCATAGTCCTTAGCTAAAGATCTCATATCTCGGTTCACAAAATGGCTACCCCCATCAGATATCAAAACTTTTGGCATCCCGAACCTAGCAATAATATGGTCTCTCACAAACTTACAGACAGTCTTGCTGTCTGCGGTTCGGGTTGGGATAGCCTCCACCCACCTAGATAAATAATCAACCGCCAACAAAATGTACTCATGTCCTTGGCTGTTGGGAAAGGGACCCATAAAATCTATGCCCCATGCATCAAAAACATCACAAATAATCATTGGTTGCATGGGCATCTCATCTCTCTGTCCAACTGTCCCTCCCATCCTTTGACAGATTGGGAACGACCGTACAAAATCAATGGCATCTCTAAACAAGGTCGGCCAATACAATCCACATTGAAGTACTTTGTGAGGGGTTCTCTTTCCCGAATGGTGTCCTCCAGCCTCAAGTGAATGACAATATGTGAGGACACTCTGGTATTCCTCCTGAGGAATACACCTTCTCCAAACACAATCCGGTCCTTCGAAGAAAAGGAAAGGATCGTCCCAGTGGTATCTCCTCGAATCCGACTTCAGTCGATCAATGCTGCTCCTAGTCCAACCATGGGGAACCTGCTTGGAGACAAGATAGTTCACCATATTGGCATACCACGGGAGGGAGTCAATAACACAAATTGACTCATCTGGGAAGGTCTCTCTAATCCGCTCATGATCAGGAGAATCCTTAAGTTCAATCCGAGAAAGGTAATCAGCCACAACATTCTTCACTCCAGGTTTATCTTTAATCTCCAAATCAAATTCCTGGAGGAGTAAAATCCACCTAAGAAGACGCGCCTTCGCGTCCTTCTTTTCCATTAAGTATCGAATGGCTGTGTGATCAGTATAAATTGTCACCTTAGAGCCCAAAATATATGATCTGAACTTCTCGAGGGCCCATACTACCGCGAGCATTTCCTTTTCAGTCACTGTATAATTTTTCTGTGTAGGATCTAAAACTTTGCTCGCATAGTGAATCGCAAACGGAATCCCCTCTCGCCGTTGTCCTAATACAGCTCCTATAGCGAAATCTGAAGCGTCAGTCATGATCTCAAAGGGGAGAGACCAGTCAGGAGCTTGTAGGATAGGCGAGGTACAAATTTTCCTTTTCAAGAGCTCAAAGGCCTCCAGACACCTGTGATCTACAATGAACTCTATGTCTTTCCCTAAGAGCTCAGTCAGTGGGCGGGCGATCTTTGAAAAATCTTGAATGAATCTCCTATAGAATCCAACATGCCCTAAGAATGACCGCACTGACTTCACGTTGGTAGGTGGATCGAGTTTCTTGATCACCTCCACCTTGGCAGGGTCAACCTCCATTCCCCTTTTGGAGATGACATGCCCCAACACGATACCCTCCGTCACCATAAAGTGACTCTTCTCCCAGGAGAGTACCAGATTCACCTCTCTACACCTCGTGAGGACTCGGTCCAAGTGCGCTAAACATGTATCAAAAGAATCACCATGGACTGAGAAGTCATCCATGAACACTTCCAGGAAATCTCCCACCATCTCGGCAAATATGGCTATCATGCACCGCTGAAATGTGCCCGGGGCATTGCAGAGCCCGAATGGCATGCGCCTGAAAGCATAAGTGCCGAATGGACATGTGAATGTGGTCTTTTCCTGGTCCTCAGGGGCTATGGCCACCTGGTTGTAGCCTGAGTACACGTCAAGAAAACAGAAGAACTCTTTCCCTGCGAGTCTCTCCAAGATCTGATCAATAAAAGGCAAGGGAAAGTGATCTTTCTTGGTCGCAGCATTCAGGCGCCTGTAGTCGACACAGACGCGCCACGACAAGGGTACTCGTGTCGCGATCTCTACCCCCTCCTCGTTGGTGACCATCTGAATTCCCGACTTCTTCGGGACAACATGAAGCGGGGCCACCCACTTGGAGTCAGAAATAGGGTATATAAACCCTGCTTTGCACCATTTCTCAATTTCATTCTTCACCACTTCCCGTAGATTGGGTTAAGTCTCCTCTGAAACTCACGGGAAGGTCTCACGTTATCCTCAGTAAAAATGTGGTGCGAGCAGAGAGCGGGGTTGATGCCCACGAGATCCGACACTGTCCAGCCTATTGCTTTGCGGTTCCTCTCTAAGACCTCTAAAAACCTAGACTCCTGTTCTAAAGTCAAGTCTGAGCTAATGATGACAGGATATCTCTCTTTGGGTCCTACAAGAAAGGCATACTTAAGTGTAGGAGGTAGTGATTTCAGTTCTGGCAATGTGGTATCATCAAGCAGATCTGGCTGAACTGAATCTGAATCTGGTTCTGTGCTGCATGAAGGTGGGCTAAGCTGAGTAGTACTCGCCACCAAATCAGAAGTATCGGGAGTCGGATCGTCAAAAGTATCCAAACAATCGGCAAAAGCCACGTCCGACTCGTCATCTATGTCCCATGATTGTTCCGAAGAGGATGGAACTGATAGATCCGGATGGATCTCTAAGTCATCATGAGAATAGGTTGATGCATCTCTAGCAAGATCAGACAACACCTGGCAAACTGCATCATGCACTATATCCTCTCCAGATGAAAGGGTCTCGCTCTGTCCTGAAGGAATCTGTCCCCAAATCCCAACTGTGCTAATCAAACTGCAGTCTGCCTCTGAAGATGAGTACTCTGTGCTACTCTCTGAATCGGGTCGCTGACACTTGGTTTGCTTCATTTCAAGGTTCACTTCTCCGCCTGGAGAACGGAACTTCATCATTCCCGTACCATAATCGAAAGATGCGCATGCGGTCCTAAGGAAGGGTCGCCCGAGAATGATCTGAGATTCTCTCCAATGATTGGGGGTCTCCATGTCCAAGACTGTGAAGTCCACCTGATAGTTCTGCCCCTCAATCGAGATAACGACGTTCTTCACTTCTCCCTTAGGTCTCTTCATTGAACGATCTGCGAATTGGAGTAAAGCTCTAGATTTGCGAAGTGGTCCCAACTCCAATTTCTGATATAAGGCTAAGGGAAGTAAGTTGATCGAAGAACCGTTATCTAAGAGTGTGCGTGCAAACGCAATGTCGTCAATACGACTCTCCACATAGTGAGCACCCATGTCTCTCTTTTTCTTTGGCAAAGTCTGATTCTTGAGACAATATGTTGTGGCTACTGATAAAACATGTGTCTTTATATTTCGGTTATCTTTCTTCCTGCTAACCCTTGTAGGTGTGCATCTCACCTTAAGGTATTTTTGGAAGGCAGGATGGTTAGCCACATATTCATCAAATGGCACCTTCACAGTGATATTTTCTTTACAAAATCGTGCCATATCAGGGTCATCTTTCTGAATCTTTTTGATGCGCTTTCCTGCCGTAAGAGCACGGGGGAAAGGGATTGAAGCTAAGGAAACAGAGGATGAAGAATCTGAATCATGAACTGAAAGATCATTCTTTGCATTAACGGAAACAGAGTTCTTCATACATGAATCTTTGTGATGCAACATGGACTCAAAATCTAAACTATCTACTACAGGTTGTGGAATAGAAGCTGGAGTGGTATCCGCCACAACCGGAGATGCAAGGTCCTCCGTAGACTCAGAAGAATATCCATGCTGATGATGCTGCATACGTGCTCTCCTCCTCCTCTCGGCTTCCTGAGTAGAAATCCTCGAATGATGCTGATGGGGCTCTGAAATATGATGCCTCTCCTCCTCATCCTCTGAAGACTCCTCAGGTAGAGCTCCAGAGATGCCCCTCCTCGTGTCCCTCGCCCGGTCAGGTACGACCACGGTCCTTCCGCTCCTGAGTGACATGTGGTTAGCCTCGTCACACGAAAGAATCTCATGTTCAGATTTAGGAGATGCTGAATAGTATACCTGACCAAAGTGCTGCTGAGAACTAGAACGGTTCAGGCTATTGGAGTTAGCCTGAACTTGGGCTGGGATCGAGGTAGAGGGTGCAGTCTGCTCGTCTCGCCATCTTGACAGGCGGTTGACATCCACCCGTAAGTCCTGAACCTCGTTCCTGTAGGAACGTAGCTCGTCGAGTATCTGCTGCTGAATATCCACGGGACTAGACGATGAAGGAAGTGGATAAGATTGAGAAGAAGAACGGGAAGACTGGCCCTGTTGGCCAGTGTACTGCCTCTGCTGCTGCTGTTGCTGGGGTTGTGGGCCTTGCTGGCCCGTCTAGTAATGGCCCTGTCGGCCATACTGCTGGTACTGCTGCCTCTGCTGCTGGGGCGGATGGAATCCAGGGCTCTGCTGTGATGGAGGTGGTGCGGAGGTGAATGCGGTGTTGTGAAAGGTCGAGGGACGCTGATAGGTCTGTCGGTCTCCCGTACTTCCCTGCATGGCAGGGTCCTGAGTATACCATATCCCATTCACCTCCCAAACTGGTGGAGGCTCCTCCTGGACTGTCTCTGCTACTGGAGGTGGCTGCTGGAAAGAGTGGGTGTATGATTGGTCCTGCTCCCACGGCTGGGGTTGCCCTGACACCAACTGCTCCTGAACATGGTGAACTCGGTAAATGGGAGCAGAGGGTGCAGTCACGACGGGTATCCTTATCTTAGATACCTTCTCAGTCAACTCCTCCATCTGTTTTGGAAGTTTGGAGACGCTCCGGTCTAACTCATCAATCCTCCTGTCGATCTTCTCGACTAAAGTAAGCTTGTCAGCAAGAAGTCCCATGCTAGGGATCACGTCCTGAGAGAGATCGACTACAGCTGATTTTCCCCCTCCAAATGAGAGTGAACTAGGGGATGGTGTAAAGGTCCTGCTGGCCATCCGTGAGCGGCTAGTTTCAGCCATCTGCTCGAATACCCTCCAGACGGTATCCGCTCCTCGTGATGTATAGCTGCCTCCACAGGAAGCGCTCACTAAACCCTGCATCTCAGGGTTGAGACCAGTGAAGAAGGATTGGACCAAGATGTTGTCATCTAGTCTATGACAAGGACGCTTTTGCAGGATGTCCTTGAATCTTTCCCAAGCATCACAGAAGGCTTCATTAGGTAATTGGGAAAAACTCGTAATTCGTGTCCTCATCATGTTAGTTCTACTCAACGGGTATAACTTCTTCAAAAATAGGTCCTTGAACTGGGCATATATGGTGACGGCGATCCCAAGATTCTTTACCCAGTAATCAGCTTTGCCACCCAAGGCAAATGGAAGGGCTTTGAGCCTAATATAATCCTGGCTAACATTTTGATGTTTGAGGTTAGCGCAGATGAGCTCAAAGTCCCTTAGGAATGCATATGGTTCCTCAGAAGCATTCCCATCGAAGTGTGGCAACAGGTTCAGAAAATGCGGCTTCAATTCAAAATCAACCTCGGGTTCGGCCGGACTCAAGTAATTATGAATTTGATATTGTCCGGGGTTGTATGCCGCATCCATTGGTAGTTGGACCCCAACATTTAACTGTCCCAACTGAGCTCTCAGTAATGCTTGTTGCTGCTCAGATGCAGCCAATCGGGCTAGTATCATTTTCATCGGGTCTTCATGGTTCTCTTCTTCCTCTTCTTTCTTCTTTGGCATTTTACTCGAATCTTCTCTATGTCCTGAATCAGCAATGTTTTCTTGATTAGAAGAGGATTTATGAATCATGATATTCTCACCAAGGCGATGGTCTTCCTCGGTGAGGTGGGAAGAGAGAAATGGAATGGTTTGAGAGTAACCATCCTGAGAGTGAGTGATCCTGGGCTCAAGAGGGTCATGAGTCCAGGTTGATCCAAGTTGCGCTTGGACCTTTGAAGACGTACTTTTTGAAGGGTTCAATGAGAGATTCGCAAAGTCCGAATAAATATCCCCCCAATCAGTCATCTTCGATGTCAAAAGAACCGATTAGATCACGATAATCAATGAGGCGCTAGTTCTACGGTGCACGTAAATGTGCGGAGTGAACTCACACAATACAAACGCAATTCAAACCCCCAATTTCACCAACTCAACACGTGATGGCCGTAAGGGTTCGGCCGATTTATCTGGTCAATTTTAGTTGGTGAGAATACAATCTTGAAAAGATTAACGAGCTGTTAGGTGCCCGTATTTTCCTACAGACTGACCCGGTTCTTACGACTAGTTTGACCTACTTTCAGCCAGTATAGGAGTAAGTACGGACCGTATAAATACGGCTACCCGTTCCTTGAGGACTAATGCATCCTCTAAACCTCCCACTCTGCTAAGGAAGTCCGGACCGTTTACCGGCTACCCGTAAATCCTCACTGAAAAGTAGCTAATCGTCTAAAAATAAAGAACCAGTAGTAAGTAAGAAATCCAGACTTGGCTCTATCCTAGGGTCGTCTCTCTCTCACTTGCAATAAAAACAAATAATGAGGGCTTTATGCACCCGAGAACAAGGGTTCTTTTTATTCCTATTAATTAGATCGACATGCTCAATTCAGTCCCAATTTTAGAGTTAGGTTATCACTTGAAATTTATGTGAACACACAAGCACGTCTACCGTTCAATCCCAATTTCCTTTTGACCTTAAGTTGTAAAACAAGAGGGGAATCGGAAATCAGAATGCAAACGAGAAACTATGATGCATGCTCAGAAGAAGGTATACTTACAGTGAATCCCAGCACTCTTCATGCGTTATGCAGAACAGAATTTATAAATATTACACTAAATGCATGCAGATCGAGAAAACCGCACCTAAACAATATACTATTAGCGGGAAGAATTGATTGAATTTGAGCTAAGTAGTACGTGTCTATGTGCGTCTCATTATGAATCTTATCAGATAAGTGAATCTTTTAAGATATGTGTGGCCTAAATTACGATGGGCACAAACAAATTTGATTCTAAACTATCGTGTGCCTAATCCTTAAGTTCGCCACTCAAGTCAAGCCCCACCCTCGCCGGAGAGTGAAACAGGCTCGACACACCACAAATAATGTCTAAGTCTTTTTACATGCGCGAGCTCTCAAACAAGAGCCGCTATAAAGAGCAAGCTAAATAATTACAACAATTTACAAAAATTCTCTCAAAAATAAATTGCTTTTCCTCGCTCTTCAGCAGTCGGCGCGCGTCGCGTCCGTCGACCTCCGATGCACTCCAAGTCCACCGGGCCCTCGCAAGGAAACAAAGATTTATGTTAGAGAGATAAATATATATATATATACAAAAATATGAAGAGAAATAATTGCAAAAAAATGGAATAAATACAAGTGGCTCGGGGGTCAGACTACCCGAGTAAATGGAAAACTAAATCCAAATTTTTAAACTAATCCCTAAGCCGTTTGCCTCCCCGACAACGGCTCCATCTGACGAGTTGCTAAATACGTTGTTTAATTAGGTCACGTTGTAATACGTGTACTTAGCGATTCAGTCAGAACCGAGAGAAGATCTCCGTGAAGAGTGTCTCGGTTTAATTTATATCCCGGGTAAGTCCGGGGTCGAACACAGGGAGGCAAAGGAACAACTTAGGTTTTAATTCAAGAAATTAGGTTTAGATTTCAGTGCGGTATTTTTCAGATTTTTTTAATGCAAAAAAGAGAAGCAAATGCAAAATGCGGGTGAATCAAGACGCTAAGAAAGCATACAACAAGGTCAAATTAATTTTAATGTTAAATTAGTCCAAATTAGCCAAATTATATTTTTCTTAGAATCCTAATCCAGTGATGAACACAAAACACATTTTTTAGAATTTTAGGGGTTAATATGCAATAAATAAAAATGCACACTTTTTATGGGTTTTTTCACAATTTTTCACACAAACAGTAAGCAAAAATTATGAGAAAATTACTGGAATGAAAACATGATGCAAGGAGACTACAGTAATTTTTTTGGATTTTTTTAACAAATTATGATTTTGTTATGAATTTTTTAGTGAAAACAGAGTGGAAATGAGTAATTAATTGCTATTAAATCCACGTTATCAAATTAATCCGAGAGAAAATTATCTCAAAAAGATATTTAGATAAGCAATCCAGGAGAGTTGAAATTTTGCAAAAAGAATATACGTGGATTTAGTTAAAAATCAAATACTAAAAACACTCTATGATTTATTTCAGGCACAAGACAACTCCATTTTAGATGAAATTTGGGCAGAAAATTAATCACATATTAGGGCATCACATATAATTTTTGTGGATTTTTTGAAGCAACCGTGTGTGAGAAATAATTTTAAAAGCACAGAATGGGTAAACTATGCAAAATTTCAGTTAATCATTTTTAATTAATTATCCATTACTCATAAAAATACAAACAAATAGTCAAAATGTAGACAATTAGTTGCTCAACATGAACACATTTTCCAATGAATAAAAGGATGCCAAACAGACAACCAAATTACTAGTCAAACATAGGGGTCTTTGTGCAAAAAGAGAAACTAGAATTATAAAGCAAATATATACAGGGACTGATTTGCAATTACCAAAACTATACAAAATAAATATGCAATTTTTACAATAAAATAACAAAAAATAACCTTCCTTCTTCTACCTTCGTTCTTGCAGGAGGAGGAGAACCCAACGGCAGGGAAGCGCGGTGAAGGAGCGCCGCAATGGTCGGCGGCTCGCGCGCGGTCTCGCGGTGGCGGGCGGCGCGGCGGGTCGCTGGGAGGTGGAAGGGCGAGCTCGGCGTGGGTCGTCGGCGGTCGGCGGAGGGCTGGAGCCCTAGGCGGAGGAGCGCGGGTGGTCGCGCGGTGGGAGGGCCCAGTGGCGGCGGTGGGCGGCTGAAGATGTGCGGCGGCCGGCTGGAGATGTGCGGCGGCCGGCTGGAGGGGAGGAGACGGAGGCGGCGGCCGGCGGAGGGAACGGTGGAGAGGGGGGCGGCGGCGGCTGGGCCAATGCTGCTCCCTTGACGAGTCGCTAAATACGTTGTTTAATTAGGTCATGTTGTAATACGTGTACTTAGCGATTCAGTCAGAACTGAGAGAAGATCTCCGTGAAGAGTGTCTCGGCTTAATTTATATCCCGGGCAAGTCCGGGGTCGAACACAGGGAGGTAAAGGAACAACTTAGGTTTTAATTCAAGAAATTAGGTTTAGATTTCAGTGCGGTATTTTTCAGATTTTTTTTAATACAAAAAAGAGAAGCAAATGCAAAATGCGGGTGAATCAAGACGCTAAGAAAGCATACAACAAGGCCAAATTAATTTTAATGTTAAATTAGTCCAAATTAGCCAAATTATATTTTTCCTAGAATCCTAATCCAGTGATGAACACAAAACACATTTTTTTAGAATTTTAGGGGTTAATATGCAATAAATAAAAATACACACTTTTTATGGGTTTTTTCACAATTTTTCACACAAACAGTAAGCAAAAATTATGAAAAAATTACTGGAATGAAAACATGATGCAAGGAGACTACAGTAATTTATTTGGATTTTTTTAACAAATTATGATTTTGTTATGAATTTTTTAGTGAAAACAGAGTAGAAATGAGTAATTAATTCCTATTAAATCCAAGTTATCAAATTAATCCGAGAGAAAATTATCTCAAAAAGATATTTAGATAAGCAATCCAGGAGAGTTGAAATTTTGCAAAAAGAATATACATGGATTTAATTAAAAATCAAATACTAAAAACACTCTATGATTTATTTCAGGCACAAGACAACTCCATTTTAGATGAAATTTGGACAGAAAATTAATCACATATTAGGGCATCAAATATAATTTTTGTGGATTTTTTGAAGCAACCGTGTGTGAGAAATAATTTTAAAAGCACAGAATGGGTAAACTATGCAAAATTTCAGTTAATCATTTTTAATTAATTACCCATTACTCATAAAAATACAAACAAATAGTCAAAATGTAGACAATTAGTTGCTCAACATGAACACATTTTTCAATGAATAAAAGGATGCCAAACAGATAACCAAATTACTAGTCAAACATAGGGGTCTTTGTGCAAAAAGAGAAACTAGAATTATAAAGCAAATATATACAGGGACTGATTTGCAATTACTAAAACTATACAAAATAAATATGCAATTTTTACAATAAAATAACAAAAAAATAACCTTCCTTCTTCTACCTTCGTTCTTGCAGGAGGAGGAGAACCCAACGGCAGGGAAGCGCGGTGAAGGAGCGCCGCGATGGCCGGCGGCTCGCGCGCGGTCTCGCGGTGGCGGGCGGCGCGGCGGGTCGCTGGGAGGTGGAAGGGCGAGCTTGGCGTGGGTCGTCGGCGGTCGGCGGAGGGCTGGAGCCCTAGGCGGAGGAGCGCGGGTGGCCGCGCGGTGGGAGGGCCCAGTGGCGGCGGTGGGCGGCTGAAGATGTGCGGCGGCCGGCTGGAGATGTGCGACGGCCGGCTGGAGGGGAGGAGACGGAGGCGGCGGCCGGCGGAGGGAACGGAGGAGAGGGGGGCGGCGGCGGCTGGGCCGCTGCTGCTCCCTTGCGTTTATTTTTTTGTTTTTTTTTAAATTTTTTTGATTTTTTTTCTGCTGTAATAAAAAAGAATTTTTTTTGTTTTAATTTTTTTTTGAATTTTTTTTAAATTTGTCAAGAAAGGAAATATGATTAAAAAAATAAGAGGGGTTGGCGGTGGTGATGATATGATGTGATATATAAAAAAAGGAAAAAATGATGGTGTGTATAGATGGTAATGTGATGGTTTTAAAAAAATGTAAAGATAAAATAATGACAAGATAAAATTAAAATTACCTAAGATAGACGGTCGCCTATGGAGTGCTCTCGTGAGCACGGTCTTCGTTCAAATCGTCGGCGTGCGATGAGCTCGAGCAGCGCGCGGTTGCGGCTGCGATGTTGGCCAAAAAGCCAACGGATCACACCGGAGAGAGGGCCGTCGTCGCTCGACCGTGGTTGCGTCGCTGTCACCGATTCAACTCTGGGAACTTGGCTCTCCTCACATAAAGATGGATCAAAGGCAAAAATGAGGAGAATGACATGTATATAAAGAGCATGGGATGAGAGGTTATTAAAGTGGTGGGGTTGAATGGGAGGTTGTATTATTAATGGAGTTGAATGGGAAGTTGAGAAAAAATGATGGAATAATGGAGTTGAATTGGTGGTTATTGTAGAGAATGTAAAATAAAATAAATAAATAAATAAAATAAAGTTGGCTACTTTAATTACAATAAAATAAAAAGAGAAGAGAAAAAATAATGGTGAATTTACAAGTGAATACAAAACACCATGTACATTTTTTTTGTCTTTTTAATAAGAGATATTTACAACAGAAAAATACAATAAAATAATATAAATAAAATACAACACAAGCATGCTTTTTTTTATTTTTAGAAATTAAGAAAGGTAAGATAAAAAATGAACAAAGAATGAATATATACATGGTATACAATGTACATCTAGGTCCCAAAACCCAACTTTTGCAAATGAGCTCCGATTTTAATGAAACCACTTCCGTTGGATAGATAATTTTCTAACTTGAACTTTAAAAGTGAGTTTGGTGAATTTGGAGTTCATACGGAGTGGGAATTTAGCTTAGAAGTTGGACTTTACGTCTTTTTCTCTTTGGGATCTAGGAGCATTTATTTGAGGTAAAATTTGTTTTGTATTTTTGTATTTTTATATAAATTTTTATAAACAAGTTAGAGAAAGAATTAAGTAAAAAGGAGTTGAAATGAAATTATTAAAAATCCATGAAGTTTTGGGCTATTTACAAGTATAAAACTCCTTTATTTTTGCGGCTTTTTAGTGTTAATTTATTTTGTACAATCTTATATACAATAATTAGTGTGTTTTATTTACAAGAGTTATTTTGTTAATTTATTGATTTTATGGATATTTATTAGGGAATTTACTCGTGGATTTTGCTAAGATCAAGATATTGCGATGATGAATCGCGGGTTCATCAGGGAGGAGGCAGGGGCTGGAGGATGAGGAAGATGAAGAGGAGGGAAGAGGAGGGAGGAGGAAGATGAACAATGGTTGGACTTTTCAATTCATTTGTTTTCATTTAATTCCTGATGTGTCCCTAAAGTTAATGTCCGTTTGCAGTTGGGATGGGCGGTCACTAACCCGAGGGGCACAAGTGATAAAATAGCAAAAAGTGAGGGGCACAACTGATATTACCAAAAAGATAGGGGCATAACTGATATTGTGATATCTCAGGGGTCACAAATAATAAAACCCCATTTTTGTATGAGTCCAATGCCCAGTATGTATCGGGATCCATGCATAGGAATTCTAATGGCCTCTTTACCTATTACACTTCATGTACTTGAGTATTCATGGAAAAGATCGTTGCGTGTCTAGATGTCCCGTGCATGTCTAAGTCTGTTCCCTAACAAGTTGCATATCGATTTCTTTCATAAATATGAATATGCATGCGCAATATACATAAAAACTACACAAGCAAACAGTTTTTCATCATAAGGGGTATGTTTCATGAACTTCATAACATGTGAATGTACCCTTTATCATTTAGATCATTCATTCGGAATAACCCCTTAAATAACTTTTGCATAAATTGTGGCATTTTATTATTCCTAAGCCATTTCTTCCATAAGATATAAAGATTTATCTCTATTAATCCATTTCCTTGTATAATATATAATAGTTTATTTTTAATTAAACCAATTTCTTGCATAACATATAATGATTTACCTTTATAAAATCATTTCTTTTATAACTTGTAATGATTTATCTTTATAAATCATTTCCTTGCATACTTGTAACGGTTAATGTTATAAACCATTTATTTCGTAACTTGTAATGATTTATCTTTATAAATCATTTCCTTGCATACTTGTAATGGTTTACCTTTATAAACTATTTATTTGCATAACTTTCATGTATGTATCTTGTTATAGGTTTTCAACCGCTGGCACCTGAGGTCTATGGCATGCCATGACAGTGTAGCTACAACTGTAGAGGATTTAGTTTTTTCCTCTATGGTTCCTTACAACCATACGCCCCTTGTGGCGATAACATGACAATGTAGGTACAATTGTAGAGGACTTAGCTTTTGCTTCTATGGATCCTTGCAATCATACGTCCCTTGTGGCATTGCCCCTTGGGCTCACACGACCCCTTACGATCGTCCATATGACTTCTTATAAGTTTATGCCTTAATCTTGTTTAAGGTTGTCAAAATTCTTCTATTTTGTCATTATAGATCATGTTGGAGTAAGATTTATCTTTAACAATAATAATAGTTCACCTCACCCTTTTAACCAGTGATCTAGTGAATGTAACACGTACATCTTTTACTGGAAGAACTAATTATACAGTATACCATGAACACATAATTTAAATAGATACTTGTATTATTGTTAGATAGTGAGTTAATTGAGAATTACCTTCAACATTTTTGTTCACCTAAGATTGTAATTAGTTTTAATTATAATATGTAATATGCCTCCATATATAATTAATGAGGGATTACCAATGGTAAGGTTGTCATATCTATATATAATATGTCGTTTGTATGTGTATATGCATCTTATTCCTCTACTTAATCAAAATCAATTCTTTAAAACAAAACCACTTGGAAATAGATACATCTGATCGATTTGGGATGGAGGATTTAATATAATTGCTTTGAATTACGATCTTAGGATCGATTACGACTACTTAAATCTATGAACTAAAGAAAGGAGGAGCTATTGAACAATATAGTTTACATATTTAAATTACATGGATGTATGAGACCATCCATTAAGAATCCTTGATTATGGCAACTTTGTTTAGAATATCAACCTCGTATAAATTATTACCAGCCGTATACATTAACAAGAGATATGAAGTAGGAATCCCATCAAGATCTCATAATTGGTTCATCCTCATGAGACCAACGAATTCGAAACACTGGTAGCTACATTTTCTTGACCCCTGGATCATGCAAATGGAGAAATTAAAGGCCTTAATCCATAGCTTATGATTCGGTATCATACGTCAATAATATACAATCAAGTTTTGACATACCATATAATGGCAACTGTACAGATCTTAGTATCCGGCACATACAATTTAAAGTCTGTTCTAAATTTAATATGGGTACATTTGTGTCAACTTAAAGATAAAAAAATATACTCAGCGATCGTATTTCGGAAATAACTCTATGTCGACAAAACATTTAGAAATCATGATTCGGATATGACATTTGTTGCTACGCAAGATCTTGTACCAACACATACATTTATAGATCTAATTTTTATTTTGGAGGCGATCATTATTCATATGAAAATTCTATACTGATACATACATTTATAAATCAAAATCCTAAATCGAGATATACCTCAGGTCCAATACTTAACTCTGTCTACAACAGTCGTCGTGGTTCCTTCCAGTCATGTATCCGCGCTCTCTTCTTCTTCCGATTCGACACCGCCATCTCGTGCGATGAAGAAGAATCCCCCGTAAGGCCTTCTCTCAAGCCCTCTCTCTCTCTAACTCTATCTCTATCTCGCCCCCTCTCTCTGACTCACGTTGGTGGCCAAGGATTCCAATAGATGGATTTTTAAGGCTAACAATTGAGGGAAAATTAATGGATATTAGAATCCTTTTAATTGGATCGTTATTATGGCAAAAATGGTAATATGGTAATGCAATCGGAAGCCTTCTAAAAATTCCATCCGTTACACCAAATGTGTCCTACTAAATTTACCAATCATCTCATTAAAAAAATACTCGATAAATGACAGCAACTAGAGACCGAAACCATGGCAATAAGAAAGGGAGGGATATGAACAACTCAACTCATACATTCACATCATGACAGATTAAAAAAAGATTGAGTTCTTTTCCTAAGAAATCGAGTTTGAAAAAAGAACCAAATCATCCTTGAAGTACCAACTTACTGAAACCCAAATCGAACTGCATAAAAGAGACGAACAGTCCTTGCATGAAGTAGCTGCTGAAATTCATCAAACACTAAATCAGGCAACCTTGTTTCCAACTTGCAACTTGAGCTATCCATTTGGACATAACCTCTAGGTTCCATTCCATTAGATATACCACCATCTAATCTAACTATATATAATGCACCGTGGGAGCATCACTGTTCATGACACTGTTTATGTTGCATTGAATATATCCCAACAATGTCCTCAATCCATTTTTTAAATACCATCCGTGTCCTGCGTATTGCAAATGTGCCTCAGTCAGCGAATGATGGTAATATCGATGCATCCATAGTACCGCCGAGCCATATGATTATCCAATGGTTAAACCAAGGAAGCACTCGATTGTTCACTGTATATAGGAGAACACAAGAATGGTGCACCGTGCACCTATTCCTAGGGGCATTACATCATGTGTAGCATCCATCGTATCCCATGGCCATATTCGGATAAACTCTGCATGGTGATATTCGATTGTAGTAAACTTTGGAGGTACTCGAACCGGGCATATCATCCATCATATCACCATGGGTATACCAGCATATCACTAAGGCTCTTCGGATAAACTCTGCAACTACCCGAACCTTGGGCATACTCGATTGCAGTACATGGTGGCAATACATCCATCATATCCGAAGCTTTGTAGGTAGCTGAACCCAGTGTGCATCGAGTGCTTCTCCTCCAGAGGGCATCCGCGATGTGCATTTAGGAGCGGCAGCTCCTCATCACTCATCCTCCTCCTCAGGCGATCATCGGGGGCCCATCTCGTGCGTGCGTCTTGGACCATCCAAAGCATCGACTGTTTCTCCCCCATTGGCCATCTCGGTTGTGCATTTGGGAGCATCGGCAGCTCATCCGTGCTACTCCTCCAGAGGATATCTTTGGTCTGCGACTAGGAGCATCGACAACTCTTGCTCCAGCGGCTATCTTCAAATGAGGTATCTGATGTTTATATATTGATTGGAAAATATGCAAGTGTTGGAACAGAACATATGCATAATCTACTTCTATCTATTTTTTTCCCACTTCTTCCCATCGTTGCTTTCTTGGAAACATATAGATTTGAGAACGTCATGGTACATAATGAAGACTTGCAGGACTCAGAACAATTGACTCAGAACAATTCCACATTAGGTAAGAGGCTCATATCCATCTCACGTAATTTATGTTACATTTCTTTGGTTGCTTCATTTCTACCAAATCTTTCTATCTAAGTTCTTCAGGTATCCCTTTAACTTGCACAACTATTTTTCTGAAACATATATGCCCAATACATGTATTGGTATCCCTTTAACATGCACAACTACTCCTGTGAAACATATATGCCCAAGTTCATATCTAAGTTGTTCAGGTATCCCTTTAACATGTTGAATTTGTGAAACATATATGCCCTAATACTTGAATTCATATCCCTTTAACATGCACAACTACTTCTCTGAAACGTATATGCCCGACTTTGTATCTAAGATGATCAGGTATCCCTTTAACATGCACAACTTTGTATCTAAGTTGTTCAGGTATCCCTTTAACATGTTATTCTATAAAGTTAGTACCATCATACAAATTACGGTCCGATGTTATTTTCAGGAGTTTATGCCACTTTTTAACTGTATACGATGACATCCAATTCCAATATATAAGGCTGTGTATTAGTGTGTTATTTAGAAGGAAAAGTGAAAATCTTATCCGTTTGTTGATTTTTCTGTAGCTGCAAACATGATTTTCTAATCATCATTGCAGTTCAACCATCGTGAATAAAATGACGATAATTTGCGAAGAATTTCATTCGTAGTGTTGCTTACTTCATTCTTTTTTTGCCTACTAGGAAATCGTCCGACAAAAAGAATGTGTAACTATCTTGCTACAGGTTTGATTACAACATTTGCTCTCATTATTTGTCCACTTTATTTTGCATCTTATCTACTTAATTGCATATATATATATATTCCATGTATGTAAGCCATATGGTCTAATATGCCACACCTCCTTTGTTTATAGCGAGGGAATCACGTAGATGCGACATATTTGGTACTCTATATACATTTGAAGGTTCATTCCCCTTCCTGACTATTATCTGTTCCTACGTAAATATGCACTTATATACTTAGATTTCAAAATTTAGTGCACATAATTAATCTTTATTTTCTCAGATCATGGCACAAGCTCCAGCAACGAGCAAACACCATCTTCTACTCCTAGAGAAAGTATGAAAGCTATTTAATTTTATTTTTCTTTCACGTGCATGAAAAAATATGAGTTTTTTTTCATTTATAGGAAGATACCTTGATCGTTGGAATTTTGGACCTACAGATTTGTGGTGTAGTGAATGTGGTGCGATTGTTTGGTTCGAGGAAAGAGTTTTGAGATCAAGGACTAGGCAACCCAAATTTAGACTATGTTGTTCGGATGGAAGAATTAGGTTGCCCCTCTTGAGAAATGTCCCGCTATTTCTTGACTTACTTCTGTCTGGCTACCATCCATATTCCGCACATTTTAGAAAGCTTATCCGTCAATATAATAATTGCTTTAGTTTCACCTCAGTTGGAGCCTCCGTAGACTCCTCTATTAATAATGCCCAAGGTCCTTATTGTTATAGAATTCATGGTCAAATGTACCATAGAATTGGATCGTTATTTCCTGAAGATGGAACTATCCCAGCTTTGCTCAAATTTATATATTCAATGGTTAGGATGAGATAGAAAATAGATGTCGAGCATTTTGGCATGGATCAGCTGAAGCTTCTGCTAATAGGGATTTGATGATATCATTGCAAAATATGTTCGAACAATGTAATCCCTATGTTACTATTTTTAGGAAGCTTAGGGATTGGAATGAAGGAAATAATGAATGTGAAGTGCGTTTGAAGATAATCAATTCAAGAAGTTCACATCATGATCAATTGGCTCACCCAACATCTTCTGAGATTGCAATGTTATTAATTGGTGATGATGTCACGACTGGGGACAATTGAGATATAATTGTCTGCAAACACGGCACTGGATTTCAAAGAATTAGTGAAACACATCCATCATACATGTCTCTACAATACCCTTTATTGTTTCCATATGGAGAGGATAGTTGGCGACTAGGACTTAGTTGTTCGAATACTGATGGACATAGTGAAAATAATAATGCAGCATTATCCATGATGAATTTCTATTCCTTCCGACTTCAGAATCGAGTTGCGGAAAGAGGGACTTCTTTGTTGAGAGGGGGTAGGTTATTACAACAATTTATTGTTGATGCATACACAAGCATCGAGCAAGGAAGATTACGATGGTTACGACAAAATCAAGATAAATTGAGGCTTGAAAGTTTTGGAAAGATATATGATGCTGTTTATGATGGAGAAGACATCGGTGCAAGTACGGGAAAAAGGATTATCTTGCCTTCATCCTTTATTTGGGTCCTAGATATATGCTTCAGAATTATTATGATGCGATGGCTTTATGCGCATGGGCAGGGCCACCTGATTTATTCCTAACTTTTACATGTAATCCTAATTGGCCGGAGATTCGATATTTACTTGATATAGCTGGATGTCCATCTCCAGAGGATCGTCCAGATATTATTGCTAGAGTCTTCAATATTAAACAGAAGGAAATAAAAGATGATATAATCAAAAGGCAACTCTTCAGAATTGTAAAAAGTGGTATGTGGTTCTCGGACTAATAAATATGTGTACAATTTCTTCACTTAATATTCTATATCTTTATATATAACCAACCTGCTTAATTGTTTTTATGCATAGATTTATCTGTCATAGAGTTCCAGAAACGTGGGTTGCCTCATATGCATATGCTAATTACTTTGGATGTGGATAATAAGATAAGAAGTACTGAAGATATAGATGAACTTATTTCTGCAGAAATTCCTGATTCATCTTCTGATAAGTACGCCTACGAAACAGTTTCAAGATGTATGGTCCATGGTCCTTGTGGTAAACTTAATCCGAGATCACCCTGCATGATTGATAATAAATGCTCGAAACATTATCCAAAAAAGTTCTCGGACGAGACAATAATTGATTGTGATGGTTATCTGATTTATAGGCGACGTGATAATGGTAGACAGTTGCAAGTGCGACAAATATTCGTTGACAACAGATGGATAGTCCCTTACAATATCGATTTGTTGACGAAATTTGATGCGCATATAAACGTTGAGGTTTGCAATCAGATGCAAGCTATCAAATATTTGTTCAAGTATGTTCATAAAGGATTTGACAAACTATCCTTTGCATTACAAAGGGATGAACATGGGAGGATTGACGAAATTTCCCAGTATTTGAGTGCACATTATCTTTCTGCAGCAGAGGCTTCATGGAGAATATTTGATTTTTGATTACATGAGCGGCACCCTGCAGTTCAACGCCTTTCTTATCACTTACCTGATGAACAACATATTGTTTTTCGAGATGAAGATAATCTACACGAAATTTTGGAGAATCCTTCTAACAGGAAGACAATGTTAACTGAATGGTTTGTTGCTAATAGAAAATACTCAGACGCTAGGGTATACACATATGTTCGGTTCCCACAATATTACGTCTGGAAAGAGGAAGACAAGCAATGGGCACCTCGCGTTCGCGGTAAGTGTATCGGTCGTCTTCCATCAACAAAATTATCCTTTGGCGAATTATATTATCTCAGAATGCTACTTCATAAAATATGTGGTGCAAGAAGTTTTGTTGAGATTTGTACAATAAATTCTGTGACATACAATACTTTTAAAGATGCATGCGGTGCTCTAGGCCTTCTAGACGATGATAATGAATGGATTCATGCAATTGAAGATGCAGCATTGTGGGCAAGCATCTATTTTGTTAACAACGAGGTTACAAGAACCCATGAATATATGGCTTAAATATTGGAAAGTTTTCACGGATGATTTCCAGAATAGGCACGCAAATGATTCTCAGAATGATGTTATCAGATTGTCTGATGATGAGTTACAAAGAAAGGGTTTGCATCATCTTGATTCAATTCTACGGAAAAATAGAAAATCAATTGCAGACTATCCCTCGCTACCAAGTCCTTTTCCCAAGAACGAGGTACAAAATCATGATGAAATGCTTATGGATGAAATGACCTATGGTGTTCAATATGAGCAATCAGAGTTTGTGCGATTATTTTCATGGATGAACGAGGACCAGTTACATATATACAATAAAATTATGGAAGCATGCAGTGCGAATGTTGGCTCCTTTTTTGTTTATGGTAGGGGCGAAGTTGGGAAAACATATTTGTGGAAAACGCTCATTGTTGGGCTTCGATCGCAACGAAAAATTGTCCTTCCCGTTGCTTCTTCTGGAATTGCATCGTTGTTATTGCCTGGAGGTCGAACAGCGCATTCCAAATTTAAAATACCTTTAGAACTTGATCAATCATAAACATGTCATAATACGCATCATTCATCGCTGGCTAAACTTATTTGCTCGGCCACACTAATTATATGGGATGAAGCACCAATGGTTAATAAAAATGCTTTCCATGCATTAGATAGAACCTTACGGGACTTGCTAAAAAAGGTTCGATCTGATGCTGAAAAATTTTCTTTCGGTGGGATGACTGTTGTTTTGGGTGGTGATTTTAGGCAAATACTTCCTGTCGTACAAAGAGGTGGTCGTGCTGACATAGTTGATGCATCTCTGCCAAGATCACATCTTTGGCACAATTGCAAGTTATTTGTGCTTAGAAGAAACATAGATTGAAAGTTAACATGATTTCTCAGCTTGTCCCGGAATTTGATTTTGCTCAGTGGTTACTTGACATTGGAGATGGAAAATGTCACTTTGTTCCTTTTGGTGATCTACAGAGTTTCTCCTGGATTAATATTCCATCTGATATATTAGTGGACGTCACACACGACTTGGATGGTTTGGTTGCTGAAATATATCCCAATATCTCTGATAACTTCTTGAACATACATATCTGAAAGGTCGAGCAATTTTGGCTGCAAAAAATGAAGATGTTGATCGCATTAATGATTTGATTCTGAGTAAAATACCAGTAGAAGAAATGGTGTATTATAGTTCAGATAAAGCAATACCCCTGACTGACGATTGAAGATCTACCATTGTTGATTACTCCATGGATTATCTAAACTCTATAAATCTGCCAGGCATGCCGCTGAGTGCACTCAAGATAAAAGTTGGTGTTCCTCTTATGCTGTTAAGGGATATAGATCAATCCATTGGCCTTTGCAATGGTACCCGACTGATTGTTAGATCATTCCAACAAAGAGTTCTCGACGTTGAAATATTAACAGGTGACTACATTGGTCGTCGAGTGTATATTCCAAGAATAGAGCTAACCACATCGAATGGTGGTGGCCCTTTCGTTCTAAAAAGACGACAATTTCCAGTGAAGTTAGTTTTCGCGATGACAATCAATAAAAGTCAGGGGCAAACTTTAGACAATGTGGGTTTATATCTACAAACACCTGTGTTTTCTCATGGACAATTATACGTTGCGTTGTCTCGAGTGACATCAAAAGATGGGCTGAGAATTTTATTATCTAATAAGATTACGTATCCCAAAAATTGCACTAAGAATGTTGTTTATAAGGAGATTTTAGATGAAGTTGTTGTCCAACCTATGCAGTAATTACTACACTACAGGTATGAACATTGAAACTATTTCCTCTTATTGATCACTGTGTATATCATTGTCTCATCATTTATTGTGTTTTCATCTTCATAGTACTCTCATGTATTTTTAGCAAACTTACATTCTTCTTTTCATTCATTCTCATCAGATTGGTAACATCATCACTGACCCTATTATGTCTTACTTTGAATTCATATTTATTTAAATATTACTTCTTGGATTATTTTTTGTTAGAGTTAGCATCTTCATCTGTGGAAATCCATCATACTTAATCTTGAATATGCCGCATAGCGTCATTTTTCCCAAAATGTGCATGTACATTACCTATAATTGTATCGATATTTCAAAAATGATGATCTATTCCTTTACCCTTTCCTATCCAATATTCTATTCCATTTCATTTTTTCCTTTCTTATTATTCTTGCTAAAGCTATATTGATTCAATGCTTCTCATCATCAGATGATAGTAGTCAGTTGATACCTCGCACACCTTTGCCCTCGGTTGAAAAAAAGAAATATCTTACTGATGCTTCTCAAAACAACGAAGACAAAGAGATGTATCCAAAAATAGTAAAGGGCGCACTGCATTTTTCTAATGATCACAAGTTATCCACTGATAATATGGACAAAAGCTTGCATTCCTCCACATTAGTAATTTCAGGTTTTGTTATCAATTGCTCACATTCGAAAGACTCTTATTATTACTCCAATTCCATGATATTATGTATCTTCCATTGCAGTCTAAATATACATTCACTTATACATTTAAACAACACTGCTTCTTAATATAGATTGTGACACTTCCAAACTCCCAAAGATGGATACCATGAAAGAGCAACCTACTAGCAATGAATCTTCACAGATAAATATTCAACAGCTTATCACATTGGACATGGCACGACCATATATGTGCAACAAGTGCTATTGTCTTAGGATTGTCATATTATGGTGCGGAGAAATTTTTGGTCCAAAAAATGGTGCAGCAGTTGAGTTTCTGGTCATGGATGAAAAGGTGCGCTTTCAACATAGGTTATCCTCCTTAACAAGGACTCAACTTATTGTTTACTTCGTTTCGTTTTACACTTCCTCATGCAGGGAGAACAAATGGAGGGATCGGTTGATGATTTAGATCTCCAAAAATGGGAAAGAATCTTGAAACTTGGTTCAGTTTACATATTCAAAAATGTTCGTTTATATGAGGCACGAAAATGGTACATCATTGCACCACATCGTTATCGTATGGTTCTCACAGGTCGAACAATTGTTCAATTCATTGAGGATGATGGAAAAATACCACTTATCAATCCAAAAATATTATCTTTGGACAGTTTGTGTTCTGTCAAACTTAAAGGAGAACAACTAATAGGTATTATATTTGTACTTTGTTTGACCATATCCAAATCGTTATTCCCAATTTTCATTACGCATATATTGGTTTTTTGCAGATGTTCTAGAGCTGGTCACGAGAGTGACACCTCTTGCTCATGTTAAGACAAGAGATGGTGGGCAAGAAAAAAAGTTGAATGTTGACATTGTAGATCAAAGGTAATTCCAAACCAAATTGTTTCATTGCTTCATTATGTTGTTGTTTATATCATCTTCATTCATTCGCATAGTGGGGCAACAACAAGAATTACTGTGTGGACTGACCTTGCCATAAAGTATGGACATTATAAAGGCTTTAGAGAAAAACACTGTTATCTTTGCAGCGCATTTGTCTGTTACCATTTACCAAGGTAGTAATCAAAGCACCAACCTTATTCCTTTTGTCATGATGTCATATGAAAGTTTGTATTTTCCCTTTTTTAGGCTCTTATTGTCTTTCCACAACACGTTTTTCGGTTCTAACGTTTGATCCTCCGGAGCTTAAACAAGCTGACGCTCTTCTAGAATGGCATCATACTATGCATTCGTTTAAGAATTAACTTATTACTTCCAGAAATTCTTACACCTTTTTTTAGGGTTTCAAACCATTCGTATTTCAAGGCTGCATCATCAGTACTACTCGCATCCTCTATGGAGAGCCAACTTATTCCAATCGCTGAACTAATCAAATCTTCAACTACATGTCCTGTGGAGGTCAGCCCAAAAATTGCACAACTATGTTCTCCGTACTTTTTTTACCCCATAAAACTTGACCTAATATAATATATATTTTTCATTTCTTCCTCAAGCCAACAACGTATCGAACAAAGGCTGTTGTCTCAGGTATTTTCACTGGCTCTCAATTGTGGTACGATTCTTGTGGAGCATGCTTTGCAGTGTATCGTTGTAAGGATAGTCCACTTCATTGCATTAATTGCTTGACAGAAAATCCACAATGCTTGCCTAGGTAGGAATGCAAATTTATTTTTGTTTTCCCGCCACCTCATAAATGATTGAATTGCTTCTCCATTTAAAAATGAAGCTTAAGCTTGGAATATTAGACGATTCTGGAGAAATTTATGTAACAACTTTTGGTGAGTCGTTGAAAAAATACTTGGCATGACCATGCATGAGTTGATGTCCTTGCTTGATCAGGTTCTATGCAACTATCACTTATTTTTCCACAATAGGCAAGACCATGTTTCTTAGTTTCCTTATATTTTTGTTAGGTTGATGCTTCTACGAAACTCGCAAATTCAATAAATACAAATCTATGGAAGAAATATGTTTTCAGCATAAGGATTACAAAAAAAAACCACCGTTACGTGCGCCAAAGGGAATTCACTGCTACTTCAGTAGAAGATGTATGCGAGCCAGATTTGTTTGAACTGGAGCCAACATCTGTCTGACCATGACATGGGCCATTATTTTTGGTGCATCACTGCCTTTACAATGCAATGACTCCATTTTTTCTTATTACACTAATTCTTTCTTTTCATATTCTCCTTCTTACTTCTTCTACTCCTTCTTTATGAGCACAACTCCATAATTTATTTGACTTCTATATATTAATTTGTTATTCCTTGGATTTAGGAAACGATCCGTTGCTCTTGCTTCGAAGTCATATATGATATGTTGACTGCTTCTGCTGGGATAAACTACTTTCTCCCCTAGTGAGCACAATATGATTTCTATCTCTATCATTAGTCCAGCAATCGATATCATGCTCAATACGTTTACTTACTCGCCTTTCCGTTCAGTTACTTTCTACAACTAAATCTACTTCAGACTCAGCTGATTCTTCTCTTATGGGTGCAACTTCATTGTATATATGACTTGTCCCTTTATATTTACTATCGTTATCATTTAATATTGCTTCTCTTTCTTTCCTAATGATATTGTAAATTTGTCTTCTTCTTCTCACCAACATTCTACTTTCAAGCAATATATTTCTACTCCACATGCCACCCTTTGCACCATCAACATAAATTCCATTGGTTCTTTCAAAGAGGTGGCAAGCGTACCTTCTTACATATTTCCAACCATTTACGCTTCACTTATATTTGCTTACTTAGCATTAAATTGTTCTCTTTTCTTCTTAAACTATTTCATCCCTATAAATGAATATAATCTAATTTCCTGTTACTTTCATTACAGCCACTCTGTACATCAACGCCATGGATTCAGGACACGAGGCTCATGTTTCGATATTACGCTTCGAGATCCAAATTTTGGGCTTGCTTTTGGTTATATCATGGGATGATATATTTTGTTCAGCTCATAAGATATCTGCTGATGTTTTTGCAAATTCATCCCTGCCTATCTATATATGTCTTTGTCCATGTATATCTATATATATAACCTCTATGTACATGTTATGTTTAAAAACTCCTTTATTATAGACAAATATGTTTGTGAAATTCCACATTTAATTGTCTACTGAACACACTACTTAATATGTGATCCTTCATTGCTTTCCTTATCTAATGCATTCTCATGAAAAATTTCTTAACAACAGGATCAAAATTATTGTTGTATGGCAACATTTCCCGTGCAACGCATGTGTACCTACTAGTTATGAATCAATTATAAGATAGGATAAAGGAAGCAAATGCAATGTACAACATGGACATTAACAGAAGATAATCTTTGAACAATATTGTATAATTGGGAATAGCCATCAAATCAATTCGATGGCTACTGTATCTAGCCACAATTTGGATATATGTATCGCATATACATGAGGACAAATCTTAAACCACCTTCCTGTCTATCATTTTGTGCATATCATTCTCGTTCAAAAGATCACGGAACTACGATATGACACAAGACTCCAACGTCTATATGAATGTTCAAACATATAGATCAAAAATCATGTGGAATCTGTAGCAAGAAGGAAAGGAACATCGTACCTCAAGAAAATTCGTCTCATCGGAATCTTCACCCATGGAGAACGACATTCTCGACAATCCGTTGACGATGAAAACTGGTGCACAAGGATGACCTCGAACTCCTCTATGCGGTGGCAGCTTTGGATCGTTGATTCGACGCATTCCGACGAGCTCTGTGCTCTGACAAGGGGAGGGAGTAGGAAAGCTGTGACCCGGTGATCTGAGCATTTTAGGGAAAATGAGTGGGTTTTAAGGATTTTTATGTGAACCAAATTCGGATCCGGATCTTGGTTTGAATCTAGATTTGACCCGTATCTCGATTCACTAAAATGGTCGTCACTCGGCCTCCCGAAATCGGATTTTTACGTTCTTAGAGTCGTTGGAAAGATTTGATGAGCTCTATGTTATGGAGTGTTCATTCAAATTTTTTGAATGCTGAATAAGAGTAGTTTTTATAAACATCATCGGGACCTATTGTGTCGGGTCTCACATCGGTTCGGATCCGGATTTGACCCGGACCCGATCTCGCTAAAATGACCGTAACTTGAGCTCCCGAATACGGATTTTTATGTTCTTGGACATGTTGAAAAGATCTCGACGAGCTCTACGCAGTGGAGTGTTCATATACTTTTTTTCAATACTGAATAATAGCAGTTTTCACAAACAATATCAGGTCCTATCACGAGGGGTATTACGCATATCAATTATTGTATAATATTCAAATATGAATTTATATTCTTAAAATATATTTAAAAATATAACATGTTATAATTAATGAATATACACATTCATCAATATAGTAATAAATAAACAGAGGTACACAAATTCATATATATATATATATTCAATTACGAACTCTTATATTTATTTTTTCAAATTCCTGTAATTAATCATTATTATTAAATTTAAATTTAACTATTAAATAATTGAATTTTTAAAAATAGTTTAAATTTTTAGATTATTTTGTATACACGATCTAAAATGGATTGATGAAATCAGTTAATCGATATAATAGAATCATAGAAGTATTTAAAATAAATAATATCAATTCCATAAACATGAGCATTAATGAAAACATTGTAAATACTGTAATTATATCTAGTTTTAGAAAAAAATGATACAAAATTAAGATTATGGATGTGTTCCTATGAATATTAAAAAATGTGATTAAAAAAAGATAACAGATTTACTATAGTGAAGCATGGGTTTTTAGGCTAATAATGAAAATGTCAATCATTTTATCTATAGTTATTTTGATGTATATTGAACTTATAATGCTTTGACTATTTCTCTGACAACCTAATGGTAACCGTATCAAGTTTTTTGAGTTAAACTCAATTTCAAGTACTTACATCTGTTGGGGAAAAAATAAAAATTCTCATTGTTATCGCATGATATAAAACCATCTACTCATGTAATGTGTGCGTGTTAATTTTTTAGTAATCCCTCTTGAAATATAGAAATTAATTACAAATGACATGTATACAACAATGAATACATTCAATATCTGAACTTTATTCTCCCTTCTGATTTTCCTTCACTTCTATTAATACTCATTTTTCTTATTGTTGAGCATACTTGTCATCCTTTATTTCAAATATAGCTTAACTTTGAGGATGAAAGGTTTGATGAAGAACAACTATAACAAGACTAAGGAGGGGTAAAAATACAGTCACAATTTTTCAAATTGAATTTCCATCTACACTTTCTTGTCGGAGCTCTTAAGTGTATGTTTTCTCCTCTATCAATCCAAGCTTAAATTGTATTATATAAACATTATATCAATAGATTTGTTCCAACTACTTCATCTAAGTCTTTCATTATTGATTCTTTTATCTTATCTAACTTACTTAATTCTTCATTTTTTTATATCTTATTGTTCCATTTTAACTCATTCTGCTCTAAAAATATTCTTTGGATATTATATATGCTTTTGAAATTTTGCCATAAAAAAATTATCATGCCACGAGGCATGGGTATATGCCATGATATATGTTATAGTTGTAACTAACTCAAACTAAATTATTTAAATTTAGAATCTTTTGTTAATTATTCAAATAAATATTATAATTATGTATGGTGAAATGGGTTGGAACTATAATCAATTTTTGAGGTTAATTTATAAATTTATCAAAAAATATAGATATGTATTAAGATTTTTTTTTGAATTTACTCGATAAATAAGTATATGATGTGGAGGTGTGTAGCTTTGGATAGTCTTTTCCATTATATTTTCTCAAAGGAGACTCGACCTCTTTCCATTAAACGAGAACCTGTCCAGGTGCTTGCCATTTTTAAACATGGACTCATACTCAAAATACTATGACAAATTTTTGACTGTAGTAGCCACCTGAAAACTTACCTGAAGTTATCAAATAGCAATTTTCATCTCTATTGTATGATATATCACCATGTCTTATCTTGTGCAGTGCCTCCTATTTTGTCGTTCTACCCTCAGAAAACAATATAAGATGTAGACTAGTAGCTTGTGACATCAACAACATGTAAGTAGTTGTGACGATGTCGAGGTGGAGGGGATGGGGTTGGGCGAAGCATGATCGGATGGAGGAGGATAGGTCATGTATGCGAGAAGAGGATGACAAGTATATTGACAACTTGAGTAAATGCAAACTAGGTTAACAACATTTCGTGTTAGATTAAGTGACATGATGATTGGATTATTCTCTCTCGATATATCTCCAAAATACCAGGGTGCGATGGAACTGTACTTATCGTTATAAATATTATTTTCCATGATTTACAGGAACAACTCTGATCGGTTCAAGCCTTCCATGCTTTATGCAGTTGGTTCTTGAGCTTGTTATCGCTTAAACTTGGTCCTTTGATTTTGTTGCTCGATTGACTGATTGGCCGATTGTGTAGTTTCTTATCGGATTGCTCGATCTCAATTGTTCATGTACTAATTTGTTCAGCTAGCTACATGTTTGCTAAGCACCAAGGACTTACATTTGACTGCTCGACTGTTACTAATCGTCTCTTGAAACATAACAGAGACTGGCATGTCCATATCTTTTCAACCACACAAACATTATTTGCAATTTTTGTTGAATACTTATCGAGGAAATACTTTATATGTGAGTTCGACACTGAAATATCCCTTCAAGTCATTTCTATGAGCTTAATTTGATTATTTACTGTTTCCTGAGCTCATCTCCATTTCCTTGAACAACAACCTCATTAATCGAGAAGAGTTGGAAGGAGAAGATGGAGCCCAACATGCTTGAGATGGGGAACAACAAAAATGGGGAGGTCCGACGCCTCTACTGATGGTTTTGGAGATGCAATCTTCCTCCTCGATCATGCTATTAATGTTTCCGTAGACGGTAATAGATATAACAAAGTATTGGTCCTCGGAGGGAGACGATACTTGAGAGAGAAGGGGCGATCAAAGAGGATGAAGCATGATAAACTTTGAGGTGAGGTCGGAAACATGGCAAGTCGGTCCACAACCACGATGCGAGTGCCACCATCAAGGTAGTATATGGTTTTGTCATGGGGGCGAGGGCACCATGTGCTTATCATAGCTACACATGAATTGAGCTTCATGGGTGTGTTGCTTGACAAGTACGGCTCGTCCTAAGTACACAACGACAAGTCCATCAAGTCCGTGCACGCCTGCTAAGTTAAATTAAGAATCAAGCTAAACATTGGGAACTTGAAAAGTGAAAGACGATGGAAAGAGTAATCTAGTCACTCAACATCAAAGTGTTAACTACATTGGACATATGTCGTTCTCCTTTCTATGTTACAAAAATGATGACTCGATAATTTACATTTTTTACATATTTTCCTAAGTTGTCTCCTTCCTCGTCCATTTAGTTACCGTTTCCTTCCCTCTATGTGACAAGCTAAATAATACAATTTCTACTTTCCATCATTGCCTCATCGAAACACTAACATATAAAAAATTGATCGATATAAATGGAATTATTTACCTTTATTTTCGTCATGTTCAAAATGACAACTATTTATCTACTAGGGTTTGGGTCCATCAGGCCTTAATCGGATCCTAGGGCCAACACTAAACGGACCCAAGCATTAAGATTTGGGACCCAGATGGCTTAACCGGATCCCGCACCGACCCGAATCTCCGGCCCCCGCTCGCGCCACTGGTCACTTCCACGGTGCCACGGCTCCACCTCCACCTCACGAGAGAGCGAGAGAGCAAAAGAGCAAAGGCGTCGTGTCCTCTATTACCCTTCTCCGCTCCGCCCGTCCTCTCGATCTCTCGACTTTGATCGAACGGTCGACGCAACACACCGGTGCTATTCCGCCGGATATCGCCGCATGAGGTCGGTCCGCAGCCATCCCCTCCGCCGCGTCCTCTCGCCGCTGCGACCGGAGGTACTGGTGGTTGTGTTCTCCTAGGGTTTCCGAGGTTTTGAAAGCGGTTGCTTTGTGTTTCCAAGCTACGATACTGTCAAATTGGTGCATTGGTTGACCTTTGCACATGAACAATTTATATTTTCAATTGCGGCCGCTACAAAATTTGTTTGATGTCACCGTTGCAGCGTTTCCTTATTGTGTGATCATATATCCTCCGGCATAAGAGAAATTTCGAGTAAATGGAATACTGTTCGACAACTTGATATGGTGATGTGCTATATTGATAAGGTGCCGATACTCAAATATGATATTTCGATCTGATGTTCCGGATTTCGGCGGTGTTATATTGATAAGGTGCCGATACTGAAATCTATAGAATGCCGTTTTCGCACCACCTATATTGCACACTGGGAATCTTCGATCATGCCGATCAACTTTGACGTAACATTTATAACCGCTTTAAAATGTTCTGCGTATGCTTAGGAATAGAAGAAGATACTAATTGAAGTTATATACAATATTTGATCCTAAGTTTTTATTGCAATCTTTGGTTTAACTAGTCAACACTTTATTTATCCATGTGTAGATGAATGCATGACCTTTTTAATGCTATACATGTATTTAAAAGTATGAAAAATATATGATGATAAACATGTGATCTGCTACTTAATACGCATGTCATTTTTATTTAGCAGCTAATTGTCAAAAATAGTTGAAGCAGCAAATGGAGACTGAAGAAGTTAACCCTCTATTTTCACGTTCTCAACCTACGATCTTCTTGGCATAATATCCTGAAAAATTAAGGGTGCAACATTAAAAATAGTTCTATACTTGACTCAAAAAGAAGTTTTATAGTGCATATCATTGCAAATTCGACTAAATAACGACTAACTAATCGAAATCTTTCTTCTAATATGTTTTCAATAAAAAAACTAATCGAAATCTTATTAATCAGTATTACATCTGATAGGCTGAAAGCCGGGGTAGTGATAACCTTTCTTTGCCCCCACAACAAGGGATAAATGACCTTCTCCGACCTGAAAAATCCTCACTTTATTTATTATCAAATTGTGTCTCCACAAAGATGGCGAGAAGAAACCCCGAAATATAGTAGTCCATCAAACTTAAGCAGTGTTTAGGAATGCCCCCGCATGAACAGTATATGTGGCCACATATTCTTTATTCAGTAGATAGTCTGAATCACATTCTATATTCACTGTATTATGCGGTCTACACCGCATATCGAGTCCACATAACCACATTGTCGGTTGCGTAATCAATCCACATTCTAGACTATTTAGACTTTAATATTATTTTTATAGATTTTTAGCTTGTATTTAGGAATAACGATAATAATACTTACATGTAAGCCGTGTTTACATGATTTTATTGCCGAAATATATGTTATGTCATCAAGCTTAACTTTTTTTCGAATCTTGGAAAAATTCTTTTTATTAAAAAACATTAATTATAAATTGCCATTTAATTTAGGTTTAAAATATATAATATTATAAAACAACCTTTTTTGCAATATTTTTTGCAACTATATTTTCGTTGCAGTTACGCCTTGACCTTCTGTTGTTACCTCTTATATATATATTCTTCCTACTAATATTTTTATTATCATATTTTTCTACACATGTTCAAGGCATTTCATTTGGATGCACCATCGATAACTTATTTGCGTTCTTCTCATCACAATTTTTTAGTGCTATAGTTTTTTAAAGCTCAAGTTTTTAGCAGATGTTCAAGGCACTCTCTTGATATTTAGTGCTATAGTTTTTTTAAACACCGTTATTCTACATTGCCGATATTTAATTATATAGATTCATATAATTATTTGCATACAAATATTATGTACTGCATAGTTTAGGATTATTTGTGTCATTTTGTGGTATCCGGTACTGGTGATTAGCACTGCCACAAGCTAACTATTTTATCAGTTGCGATTGTTTACAGCTACACAACAACAACAAAACCTTTCCCGCAATTAAGTGGGGTCGGCTACATGGATTTTCTACATCCATTTAGATCTATTTTGGGTCATTCTCAGGCTTAAATCCAAATAACTAAGATCCCTTCAGATAGTCTCATTCCAAAACTTCTTGGGCCTTCCTCACCCTCTCTTAGCCGGCTCAACATCCCAAATCTTGCATCTTCTAATAGGTGCATCCGCCGACCTCCTTTGCAAATGGTCAAACCATCTTGAGAATTTTTCTCATATATTATCCTCTATCGGAGCTACACCAACTTTTCTTCTGATCGCATCATTTCGAATTCGATTTTTTCATGTATAACCGCACATCCACCTTAGCATTTTCATTTCTGCTACTGTTATTATCTACACATGTCTATGGCTCACAAGACAACATACCCATAGAGCATGACGGATCTTACAACTGCTTTGTATTACTTTCCTTTGATTTTCAAAGGGATTTTCTTATCACACTGAACAATAGAGGCTCCTCTCCACTTTAGCTAGCATGCATTTATTCTATGAGTAACATCCTCATCAATTGCCCCATCTTGTTGCAAAATAGATCCTAAGTATTTGAAAGAATCTTTCTTATGAATGTTATCATCTTCAATCTTTACCTTGAGTCTCTCACCGCTGTTTCCATCAAATGTGCACTCCATATATCCAGTCTTAGCCTACTTATACAAAATCCTTTAGTTTCTAAGGCATGTCTCCAAACCTCCAGCTTCTTATTTACTCCATCTCTTGTCTCATCAATCAACACAATATTATCGGCGAACAACATACACTAAGTTATATCATCCTGAATGTGACTAGTCAACTTGTCCATAATCAAAGCAAAGAGGAATGGACTCGAAGCTGAACCTTGATGCAGACTGATGTTGATAATAAAATAGTCAGTCTTCCTAGACTCGATCCTTACACAAGATGACGCCCCATAATCATACATATCCTTTATAAGGTTAATATATAGGATATGCACTTGTCTATTCTCCAAAACTCTCCACAATATCTTACTTGGGACTAAATCATAACCCTTCTCCAAATAAATAAAAATCATATGGAAGTTTAGCTATATAAATCTCTATTGTCTCATCAACAAGTGGATTGCTTCAATAGTTGAGTGACCTGACATGAATTCGAATTTATTTTTAGTTACTTTGGAAACTTGTCTTAACTTTCTTTTGAGTTTTGATCACACGTTCTCAGTTTTTCATAGTATGACTCATCAATTTGATACCTCTATAATTCGAACAAGGCATCACAATGCTTCACCTCCATCCTCCAGGCATTTTTTTGCTTCGTCAAATAACTTTGGATAAATTCGTGAGCCAAGTCAAACCTTATTCAAGTAGAACTCTCCAAACTTCTATAGGAATGTCATCAAGTCCTGCCCCTTTCTAAGTTCATAACCTTTAGAACCTCCTCTACTTCCTCTGTATCCGTCTATAACTTGCACTATTAATGTAACATTCAATACCAATAATATCTCCCAAAGTAATCTCTTTATTCCCTTTTCCCAATGAAAAGCTTATGGACTGATGCAAATTAGGAATTGCAACGGTGGAAAATATTTTTTTAGCGGTGGAAATAATATTTGGTGGAGAAATTGGAGAGAAGGAGAAGAGAGGGCGCGTCGGTTGCGCGAGATTTGGAGAGGAAACACGAAGATCACGTGGGGGGAGTAGAGATAGAGATAGAGAGAAGAGAGAGATAAATCTCAGTTTTAATTGCAACTTCAACTATTTTAAAACAAGAGACTACGACCACTTTATATAGGAGGGATGCGATTACAAAAATAGAAACAAAATTCAAAATTTAAATGCAACTTATCCTAATTGACCCTAAATATCTCTAACCAACTTTCCACCTAATATAACTGGCTATCCATTTAATTCGAGACCACATGCAATCCCTTTATTTAAAATAAAATTACGCGGACTCAATAAAACATAACAATAATTTGACTCTAATTAAAGAATAATAATTAAATAAACCCTATTTATTAATTTCACGCTGCATCAGTTCTCCTCTGCTTGAAAAAAATTCGTCTCCTGACGAATTGCTTGATCTTCGGGCTTGGAACTTGATGCTTTTAGTTCATCGTTCTCAATCGCATTTTAGAAGAACTGATGTGGAGCAAATGGCAGAATCCAGACGTGTTTGGTGTGGTGGGTGGATTCGTCAATTTCACGATGGAAGAGCATATGTGGCGCAAATGCTGGCGTCCACGCGGATTTCAGCCCCTTGATGTGGTGCTCAAAAAATTGATGGGGCATCTTCATATCGAGCATCACAACCTTTGGAGAGCTCATGGCAAATGACTGGCATAAATTTACGCGATGAGGAGATGTGGGTAATGAACTAGACCGTGTGATCTTTAAATAGGTGTAACCCACATTCCTAATCCTAATGGTATAAGGTAGCTGCCCTAGCCTTTTTACTTCAACACCTTTAAGTATTTCCACGCCAGGGGGTTGGAATGCAATTTTCATACCCCTTCATCTAAACAAATTTCGTAAGATGGCCTCTTTAATTTGGTCTTTACATAAAAATTTTTGGGAGGGAGTCTCCATGCAAATATTCCAAATTAACTTTCTCTCCCTAACTTTGTGGGATTCGACTCCCTTTGGAGGTGCGTCCCTCGTTAGGGCTTCTCCTTCTTTAAAGTCTCGTCGGTGGCCGTGGATTTGAGAAAAGCTCCATCAGTGACATAAATTTTGTCTATTGCGGCCGCATCGGAACGACAAGGGACGGTGGCGAGGCTTAAGGTCCTCAATTGTACTGGACTGGACGACGAAGCTTGGATAGGCACTGATGGGGGTTGTCAGTGTTGTAAAAGTCGCCCGACTGGCTTGATTAGTAGGTCCGACTAATCTAGTAAGTGGGGTGGCCGATCGAGTACCGACTAATTCTGACTAGGCACACTAGTCGATCAATTTTTGCTTGGAGACACCATATTTTTTTATGTTTTATAAGCAAACTTACTATAATATGCTTAATGTTTTATTTTAAATTCAATTACTTATTTTATTTTATTATGGCAGTATAAAAATGTACAAAATCTATGTAAATATATGTATACAAATGAGTTATATATCTACAATACTCATAAAATTCAAAGTCGATTAAAGTCCGACTAAATTCGATTAGTTGTCTGACTGCCGATTAATCCTTAATCAGTGATCCGACCGACTGAGTACCGACTACCGACTTTTGCAACCTTGGGGGTCGAAAATGGGTCGTTAACACGACTGGAGATTGGGGCTGACCGAAGGGAAGGTGGCTTTGGGGGGCGATTGGTGGAGGTGGTCACTGGGATGTGAGTTCTGTGGCCGGGAGAGGTGATGCAAGTGAGGCGGTGGGACCGATTCGGTGGTGGTAGGAGACTGCGACATGGCTGGAATGGCCACTGGAGGTGGGGCGACGGACTGCAGCAGAGGAGCGGCTCATTCAGAGAGGTTTTAGGTGGTGGAAAGGGGTTGCGGTGGCGCTGGATTGGTTGCTGGAGGTGTGAGGGTAGCGGATGGGGCTCGCGAGAGGGTTGTGGGTGGCATTGGAGTCGATTTCTCTGGCGATTACATGTCTGAAATGGCCTGGACAACGAGCGGATCGTTGATGACGATGTTTTTCCCTTCTGAAACGGGCTAGACAACGAACAAATCATCGAAGACAACATTTTTTTTCTTCTTTTCCTTCATCATAAACTTGAACATCAACTTTGAGGACTCGGAGTGGTGTTTCAGCAGCTTTTTGGGCAACATTTTTGGCGACATTTTCTGCCAGTTGTCACGTCAATGCTTCAACATTCCGCAGCTCACACATTTCTCTCGCCAAAACTTGCATATTTGCACACACTTGGAGCATATCGGAATTTTTTTCCTAACCTCAACACGCCATGCACGGTCGTTGGAGCGATATCCTTTGGATTTTTGTTTGCGTGAACGACGGGAGGGATCGTCAGATCGTGAGGATGATCTATATGCCATGCTCTGATACCAAATGATGCAAATAAGGAATTGCAACGGTGGAAAATATTTTTAGATGTGGAAATAATATTTGGTGGAGAAATTAGAGGGAGGGAGAAGAGAGGGCATGTTGGTTGCGCGAGATTTGGAGAGGAAACACGAAGATCGCTTGGGGGGAGGAGAGATAGAGAGATAAATCTCAATTTTAATTGCAACTTCAACTATTTTAAAACAAGAGACTACCACCTCTTTATATAGGAGGGATGGGATTACAAAAATAGAATCAAAATTCAAAATTTAAATCTAACTTATCCTAATTGACCCTAAATATCTCTAACCGACTTTCTACCTAATATAATCGACTATTCATTTAATTCGAGATCACATGCGATCCCTTTATTTAAAGTAAAATTGCGTGGACTCAATAAAATATAACAATAATTTGTCTCTAATTAACGGACAACAATTAAATAAAATCTTATTTATTAATTTCACGCTGCATATTGCGTCCATCTAGTCTTTATATCCTTTTGTGTAACAAGCACGTCTCCTTCCTCATCCTTGACGATCCTTGTTTAAATTTCTTCGAGAAAATATACAACTCTACTTTTATTACATAAATTCAGAAGTTGTAAATATCTATATTTATTTATTTATTTATAAATGAAAAATTAGAAAAATGTATACAACAACATATACTCCAACATTTCTCTTATTTAGTATTTAGTGACATGTCCGAACGCATATCATACCACATTTTTGAACCTTGGTTAAAAGAACGAATAAATTGATCTTGTAAACATGACACAACCGTAGGTGATGATGCATATGAAATAATCACTGTTGTAGTATCATGTGGCTTGTCAATGAATGTGGGATGTGTCCAAGTGAAACACAATAAAGATATCTCTACCTATGTTGTAGTATCAAGTGGCTTGTCAATGAATGTGGGATGTGTCTAAGTGAAACACAATAAATATATCTCTACCTATGTGAGATAATGTCCCTATGTCAACATTTACAAATTACAACCATGAGCATGCCAAATTGGAGCTGTCACCTTGCACCTATACGTACTTCATGCTATCCATGGAATTGATGTTAGGGCAAAATTGTGCTGGGTCTAACACATCTTCTCGATACGGTCTATCCTGTGACAGATAGTACACTTGAGTTTACACCTGCCAACAGAGCAAGTGCTACCACTCTATCCAGTGGGACCTCTCTCTCTCTTTATAGATATGCAGTGTCCTTTAGATGAACCATGCCTTCACAACCATAAGATATTACCATGAGTATGGGATTATGTTATCTCTAATTGCCGTGAGATATTGAAGCGACTCAATATTACCATGAGTATGGGATTATGTTATCTCTAATTGCCGTAAGATATTGAAGCGACTCAATTTACTGTATGCAACCTACCCTACATGACGGGAAACATAGTGTCTGTTATTATGTGATCTTGAGCAGTCTAGTAGTTCGGTCCCAACCCCCAAAGGAAAGTCATCACTCCAACTTCTTCCAAACTACCTTGTGCCTTTGAGGCCTTTGACCATGGTTCGGAAATGCGGTCCATGCGGCCGCATATGCGTATTCGGTTACTTGACCGAAGCGCATATGCCATATGCGGCAATATGCGGTCAAAACGCATCTGCGGTTCGCATATGTGGCATATGCGGCTGCATATGCGGCCGCATATCTGATAGGATTCGTGTTAATCCAGGACATGTTGATGACACATTAACTCGATTTTTTTCCGAGCAACTCTTATATCATCATTTACATTGATGCATCTTTTCATTATTCTTGTATATGTTGCATTTGGGAATAAAATCTTTTTTTAGAGTAATTTGGGAATATAATCTACGGTATTTTTTATCATATCCATTTTTCTCATTTTTCTCAACACTTATTAGTGAGTTGTTTACTGCTTTTTGAATTTTCTATCTAACGAAATTTATTCTAATTCTTCAAATAAAACATGAAATAGTTGACTAACATATTGGCACTTTATATTTTTGTGTTTCTAATAAATTTTATACAAAAAATACAATTTCCCCTATATTTTGTATCAACATGTTTTGTCCAAATTTTGGGTGTATCATTTGTATACCTATGATTATTCTTTAGCTTTGTTATCTATAGGATCTAATATATACATTAATGATTTTCTTATAAAAATTCATGTGTTTCCTGTTGAATCCAAATTTGTATATGTATATATAATGCATTAAGTTCAAATACACACTAAAAAATAATCAATTAATAATATCATGCTTATATATATATCTTATTAATTATATTATCTTATTTGAAATTTTAGATTTGGGATTTTGTTAGATCATCGACTTTTTTTTATATAATCACATTTTATTGTTTATATTATAATATTTTAAGTTAAAATATTATAAACCGCATAAACCGCATATACTTCCGTATACTCTTCCGCATATCCGCTTACTCGCTTTAGACCGCATGACCGAATGAATATCGCATACTGCATTTCTGAACCTTGCCTGTGACACATGCAAATATGCTTCAAAGAGTTTTCCATCCAAGGTTCGAAATCTCGATTTCGATTTCGTTTCGGTCAGCTCCAATACTGAAATTTCGCCGAAATTTCGGGAAATTTCGACGATTTCGGTGGAAATTTCGGAAATGGCTCAAAAAGTCAATTTTCGACCATTTTTTGCAAATTAAGATCTTTCAAGTTATTTAAAACAATATATAGCTCACAAATACACAGTTTTATCATACATATTGCTTATATATGCCCCTTATATCGCACATATCGGTCATATCGGTCATATCGATCATTTCGTTGTTAAGACTGATTATTGATGGATACATATTGGAAATGGATATCATTAAATCCAAGTTCTTAAAACAACAATAGCTAACAAATGTGTACTTATATCACAAATATCTCTCATCCATTACATATGCCTTATATCGCACATATCGGTCATATCGGTCATTTCGTTGTTAAGGCTGATTATTGATTGATACATATTGGAAATGAATATCATTAAATCCAAGTTCTTAAAACAACAATAGCTAACAAATGCACACTTATATCACAAATATCTCTCATCCATATGCCTTATATCGCACATATCGGGGCATATCGTTGAGCTGACTGATAGATATTGGAATCAAAATTAAAATAACTAAGTTAAAAATACTTTTAAGATGTCTTTTTGTTCAGAAAAATAGATGAGTATTTTTTTGATGCAGCGTGATCTCCAATTATAGGGCCTAATTTATTTAATTAATTAGTGGTCAATTTTATTTACGTTTTTAAGTTGTCCTAAATGTCTAATTAAATAATTGAGATCGCATGTGATCTCAACGTTTATTTCGTAGATTTTAATTTTAAATTGGGTCGGTTAATTAGTTAGAGTCCAATTAGGATAAAGTGGTTGTCAATTTAATTAATTTACTATCTTTGTAACCCCATCTCTCCTATATAAAGAGATGGTAGTCCAATGTTTTTAGTCAGTCAAGTATTATTATTAAAAGTTGAGATTATCTCATTATCCCTCTCTCTCTCTCCCTTCTCCCTCCGCGATCTTCACGTTCTTCTCCCTCAACCCCTCGTTACCGACGAGATTTCTTCTTCTCAACCTCTCCTTTCCTCCACCGATATTCCACCGCCAAATTATTTTAATCATTAAAAATATTTGTTCTTCTTCTCTCTTCCCCTCGCGGTCTACGCATTTCTTATCCTCTAACCCCGCGCATCCGGCGTGTCTTCTCTTCGTCAAACTTCGCGGTAGCGGCTTCAACGGGTGGCGGCTTCGATTGGGCGTCGCGTAGGGCCTCGAAGTTGGCTACAAGGGCCTGAAACTCGGAGTGGATTGTGGTTTGCAAGTGATGCAAATCACGTAACATGCGCTCCGTCTCCTTGTCGTAGTCATCGTCGGCTCGCCGTGTTTGCTCGGATGATCGATGATGCCGGTGCAAGCGCCTGGATGGATCGTTAGGTCGTGAGGACGACCTAAATGCCATGCTCTGATACCAAATGATGCAGAAATAGATTTGCGTCGACGGAAAATAAATTTTGATGGTGGATTTTCGGTGGAAGAAGAAATTGGAAGGGTTGAGAAGAAGAACACGCCTGTAGCGCGAGGTTGAAGAAGGAGAAATGTGTAGATCACGTGAGGGGGGAGAGAGAGACGGAGATAGAGATAAAATCTCAATTTTTAATAATAATACTTGACTGACTATTACATTGGACCCTCATCCCTTTATATAGGAGGGATGACATTACAAGAATAGAAAATAATTTAAACCGACAACCAATTATCTTAAACTGACTCTAACTAATTAACCGACTAACTACCAAATTTGAAATTCAAATTAAGACTAATTGAGATCACAAGCGATCTCTTTATTTAAAATTGCGACAACTTAAAAACGTAAATAAAATTAACGGCCACAATTTAAATAATTAGACGACCCTACATGTCGAGTCCACACTGCATCAACTCTCCTCCGCTTTTAAAAAATTCGTCTCCCGACAAATTGCTTGAACCTTGAGGCTTGACATAAGGCGCTTCATGAACTTGTGTCGACGTGCGCGTGAACGCGAATCATGAGATATGCAACTCAAATCATATTGCATCTTCCAATGCACGACGAGATCGTCGAATCGTAGGGACGATTCGGTTGCCATGCTCTGATACCAATTGATGCGAATCGAAATCGGCGTCGACGAAAATAATAATATTTTTGTGGTGGGTTTTTAGTAGAAGAAATAGAAGGGTTGAGAGGAAGAAATTGGAAGGGTTGAGAAGAAGAACACGCCTGTAGCGCGAGGTTGAAGAAGGAGAAACGTGTAGATCACGTGAGGGGAGAGAGAGAGACGGAGATAGAGATAAAATCTCAATTTTTAATAATAATACTTGACTGACTATTACATTGGACCCTCATCCCTTTATATAGGAGGGATGACATTACAAGAATAGAAAATAATTTAAACCGACAACCAATTATCTTAAACTGACTCTAACTAATTAACCGACTAACTACCAAATTTGAAATTCAAACTAAGACTAATTGAGATCACACGCGATCTCTTTATTTAAAATTGCGACAACTTAAAAATGTAAATAAAATTAACGGCCACAATTTAAATAATTAGACGGCCTTACATGTCGAGTCCACACTGCATCATTTTGGGCCTTTTGGGCTGAGAGTTTTTTGTTCAAAAAAAAAGAAACGAGAGAGAGAGAGAAAAGTAAAAGACAGAAAAAATGTGAACAGGTTATTTGAAAAAAAATGATGAAGATTATTAAAAAAATTGATGAATGAAATAGTCGAAAAAAATGTATGGAGAAAAGCCGTAAATAAATAAAATGGCTTATTGAGATTTTTATTTTCTCCCCATCTTCATTTGTCTTCTCCAAACTTGGTCGAGTATTCATTCCGACTAGTATGGGAGAAAGGGGGGGTATTGTGTAGAGTCACAGGTCTGTTCCAGATTCAGATGTCAGATTCCAGACCAACCAGATTTTTCAGACTCTGCAATTCAGACATTCAGACTCGACATTCAGGTTCCGAGTCTTCAGTTTCAGACACGCACATGTATGCAGTCTTTTCAGATGTGCACATGTTTGCCATTCTTGTTTGCGGTACCCATCTTTATGTTTCGGCCGGAGTTTTCATGTGTTCCATAGGGACTCCAGAGTAGAGTACCATTCCCTATGTCATGTTGGCTAGGGTTTTCATGCGGTTTCATAGGGACTCTAGAGTAGAGTACCATTATCTGAGCCAGATGGGAGAGACTCACTTCTCCGACGAGGAGACTTCTTCATACTCCATTCTCAAGCAATTGTGAACTCCAGTACGAGATACTTTCGAGGTTCCTATGAGACAGAACCCACTTTGAGGTCCCTATGAGAGAGACCCATCTTTAGAGATCTGCATATGGATAATAAACGATGCTCTTTTCGACCCTTTCAGAGATGGAGCAGTTGTCCACATGTTGTAGCGGGCCAAAGTTCTCCATGTAGAGACTCATTTCAGTTGCAGTGACTCTGACAGGTGCAGAACAGAGCACATGCTCTCCGATGAGGAGATTCTGCTAACTCACACTCCAACCCGTTTGTCCTCCTCACCTGCACGGTATAAGAAGCAACGTCCTCGACAACAACCGACAATTGTGCACGTTGAGTTGATATTATCTGTAGTGTCATGTATTGTGAGTTGAGATTTCTTTCTATTTGTCCAAGCTGAGCATTGCATGATCCAGCTTGAGGGGGGTGTTGGAGTATTTGAGTTATGCGTCACTTGAGTTGTAGATGGGTAAATAGATACCTCATCCAGAGTTTAGTCCCACATTTACCATTTGTGGGATGTGGAAACTCAGTGGGAGCTATATATAGACCCCCACACCCATTGTATCTGTTGAGAAAAATGAGCAAGTTTTTTATTCCATAAGCCCTAGGCTCTCTTATATAGGAGAGTAGCCTATGAGTAAATTACACAAAGCATATAACTGGAAACAAAAATAACAGAAAGATACAGAAACACCATATACGTTAACACTCCCCCTCAAGATGGAGCATAGATATCGATCATGCTCAGCTTGGATGCGCACTTCTGGAATGGGCCTCGTAGTAATGCTTTGGTGAATATATCCGCTGTTTGATTTTCTGAGGCAACATGAGATGTAGCAATGAACTTCTTCTGAATCATGTCACGTATAAAGTGACAGTCAACCTCAATGTGCTTGGTCCGCTCATGAAATGCTGGGTTGTTTGCAATGAATAAAGCTGCCTGATTATCACATTCCAATGTCATAGGAAGTGGTACATGTAGACATAGGTCTGTAAGTACACTTTTCACCCACATCATCTCTGTGGTAGCCTGAGCCATAGCCCTATATTCAGATTCAGCACTAGATCTGGCTACCACCGTCTGTTTCTTGCTCCTCCATGAGACTAGAGCATCTCCAACATATACTGCAAACCCTGAGGTGGACTTCCTGTCCTTGGGACATCCTGCATAGTCTGCATCCGCACATGCTGTGATAGAAATCCCTTTTCCCTTCTTAAATAGCAAACCTGCACCTGGAGATGATTTGAGATATCTAAGAATCATATGTATTGCATCCATATGAACCTGACATGGTTGCTCCATGAACTGGCTCACACGGCTCACTGCAAATGATATTCGGGCCTAGTGATCGTGACATACAACAATTTGCCTACCAGTTCTCTGTACCTTCTCCTGTCCACCTCCTCTGTGTCATCATCATAGAGCTTCATTGATGCAGCGTGGACTCGACATGTAGGGCCGTCTAATTATTTAAATTGTGGCCGTTAATTTTATTTACGTTTTTTAAGTTGTCGCAATTTTAAATAAAGAGATCGCGTGTGATCTCAATTAGTCTTAATTTGAATTTCAAATTTGGTAGTTAGTCGGTTAATTAGTTAGAGTCAGTTTAAGATAATTGGTTGTCGGTTTAAATTATTTTCTATTCTTGTAATGTCATCCCTCCTATATAAAGGGATGAGGGTCTAATGTTTTAGTCAGTTCAAGATGTGATAAAATAGAGATTTATCTCTCTCTCCTCTCCCCTCTCTCTCCTTCTCCCCGCGTGATCTACACGTGTTCTTCTTCTCCCAAACCCCTCGTATTCCCGACGAGTCTCTTCTCTCTCCCCCTCGCGGTCTACGCGTTTCTTCTTCTCTAACCCCGCGCATCCGGCGTGTCTTCTCTTCTCAACCCTTCCAGTTTCTTCTTCTCAACCCCTCTATTTTCTTCTACCATCGAAAATCCACCATAAAAAGTTTATTATTTTCGTCAACGCCAATTCCATTTTGCATCAATTGGTATCAGAGCATGGCAACCGAATCGTCCCTACGATTCGACGATCCCGTCGTGCATTGGAAGATGCAATATGATTTGAGTTGCATATCTCACGATTCGCGTTCACGCGCACGTCGACACAAGTTCATGAAGCGCCTTATGTCAAGCCTCAAGGTTCAAGCAATTCGTCGGGAGACGAATTTTTTAAAAGCGGAGGAGAGTTGATGCAGCGTGGACTCGACATGTAGGGCCGTCTAATTATTTAAATTGTGGCCGTTAATTTTATTTACGTTTTTTAAGTTGTCGCAATTTTAAATAAAGAGATCGCGTGTGATCTCAATTAGTCTTAATTTGAATTTCAAATTTGGTAGTTAGTCGGTTAATTAGTTAGAGTCAGTTTAGGATAATTAGTTGTCGGTTTAAATTATTATCTATTCTTGTAATGTCATCCCTCCTATATAAAGGGATGAGGGTCTAATGTTTTAGTCAGTTCAAGATGTGATAAAATAGAGATTTATCTCTCTCCTCTCCCCTCTCTCTCCTTCTCCCCGCGTGATCTACACGTGTTCTTCTTCTCCCAAACCCCTCGTATTCCCGACGAGTCTCTTCTCTCTCCCCCTCGCGGTCTACGCGTTTCTTCTTCTCTAACCCCGCGCATCCGGCGTATCTTCTCTTCTCAACCCTTCCAGTTTCTTCTTCTCAACCCCTCTATTTTCTTCTACCATCGAAAATCCCCCGTCAAATCTATTTCCCGCGCCGCGCCGAATTCCATTTTGCATCATTCATGCTAGGATCCATTGGTGTCGTAGCAGGCCGACATGCAAGCATACCTGTTTCACTCAACAGATCTGTAACATATTTCCTCTACGACATTACTAATCCATGCGGATTTCTAGCAAATTCCAGCCCTAGAAAATATCTAAGGACTCCAAGATCCTTAGTGACAAATTCGGTTCCCAGCATTTCTTTCGCCTGCTTTATGCCCTGCTCATCATCTCCTGTAATCAAGATGCCATCTACATAGACCATGATTGCAATAATACCTCTATCTGTCTTCTGTACAAACAAGGAATAATCGGCATTGGAGCGTTTGTATCCTTGTTTCTCAAAGAGGTCTGAGAGCTTCTGAAACCATGCTCTGGGGCTCTGCTTAAGGCCATAGATAGCCTTATGTAATCTACAAACCTTGGAACACTCCCCCTCAACAGCAAAACCGAGTGGCTGTTGCATGTATACTTCCTCCTGCAAATCTCCATATAAGAAAGCATTCTTCACATCCAGCTGATACAGTGGCCTGTCTCTAGTAACTGCAACTGACAAAAAGATCCGGAGAGTGGAATGACGGGCTACTGGCGAGAATGTATCAAGGTAATCCACCCCGTATGTCTGTGTAAAGCCACGTGCAACAAGCCGTGCCTTGTATCTATCAATAGATTCATCTGCATTGTGCTTCACTGTAAACACCCACTTACAGCTCACCGGGGTCACATCTGGAGGTATAGGAACTAGACTCCAAGTTCCTCTGGACTGAAGTGCCGCCATTTCTTCCTCCATTGCTAGCCGCCATCTACTATCCTACAGGGCATCTTGATAATTCCGTGGAATATCTACAGCTGATAGAGCCACCACAAATGTCCTGAAAGTCCCAGATAGTCTCTCCAGAGACACAGAGGCTGACAAGGGATATGTAACACAGCTCCTCTTCGATTTGCGTATAGCAATGGGAACATCTAAATCGTCTGTAGCCTCATCTGGCCCCTGCAATATATCCTGCTCAGAAATATCATTAGATCCATCAATAGAAGTATCTTCAGGACATACTATAGAAGGGCTAGGAGACGAGCCATGACTATGAGCGGGAGGATGCCTGCGGGTATAATGGAAAGGTAGTGGTGAGACGGGAATCGGTGGTGCTGGTGGTGGTGACGTTGGTGGTGGTGTCATGTATATGGCATCGATAGGCACTGGAAGAAGCTGTTGAGCACCTGAGTCTGAAAAATACATCACAGATTCAAAAAATGTAACATCTGCACTGACCATATACCGCCGACGCAGAGGATCAAAACACCTGTACCCCTTTTATGTTCTGGAGTACCCGACGAAGACACATTTGACAGCCCTAGGAGAGAGCTTGTCAGTATTAGGAGACAACTGATGGACAAAGGCAACTGAACCAAACACACGGGGGGTAAGAGAGAACAAATCCTTTCCAGGATAGATAAGGGAAAACGGGATCTGTTCATCCAAGACAGAGGATGGCATGCGATTGATTAGGTAACATGCAGTGAGAACTGCATCACCCCAGTAAGAGTAGGGAACATGACTCTGTATAAGAAGTGATCTTGTGACATCAAGAAGGCGGCGATGTTTCCTTTCAGCAACTCCATTTTGTTGAGATGTATGAGCACAGGATGTTTGGTGGACAATCCCTTTTGAGGAGTAATAATTGGCAAGGACAGTAGTACACAGTTCTAGAGCATTATCACTTCTTACAAACTTCACAGATGTGGAGAAAACATTTTGAATTTCATTCAGAAAATGGATAATGATATTTCCTGCTTCAGATTTATTTTTCATCAAAAATACCCATGACACACAAGTAAAATCATCAACAAATACTATATAAAATCTATGTCCCTGATGATCAGGTACACGACTCGGACCCTAGACATCAATATGAAATAACTCGAACTTGGAGGTACTACTTCGACCTGGACGACTGGGAAAGGTCGACCTGTGATGCTTTCCCAACTGACACGCCTCACATTGGATAGGTGTGTGAGGAAGACCACGAGGTAACACTCGACGCAACTTCTGAAGCGGTAGATGTCCAAGGCGCAGATGCCACAATAAAGGAGATACTGGTCCAGTGGGAATGGATGAGGTGCCAGCGAAAGGGGTCTGATTCAGGCGGTAGAGGCCTCCTTGCTCATAGCCACGACCAATCACGTTGCCCGTATGGATGTCCTGAAAAATCAGAGAAGATGGATCAAAAATAGCCCGACAATGTAGGTCCTTCGTAATCTGACTAATTGACAATAAATTCATAGAAAAATCAGGTGCATGTAGCACATTCTTGAGCTGCATAGAAGATGTCAATTGAATCTCCCCCTGACCAGTGATGGGGGAATGTGTCCCACTGGCGATTACCACTGTTCGGCCTGGAGGAATCTGAGTGTATCCTGTAAGTAAATTCTGGTCGCCACATAGGTGATGTGTAGCGCCCGAGTCCATAATCCATGGTAATATATCTGATCTAGTACTGGTAAATGCAAGTATGCTACCTGAAGCACTGGTCGACGCAGAGGCAGCAGCATCAGATTGACTCTCAGTAGTCAGTGTGGACCAGATGGGGGGATAATGCCCCTCAGACGGGCAACTAGATCGTCGAACCGCTGATCCAAAGTAGCAGCAGATGGAGGCTCTATCTGCTCAACGACTCGTGCAGATGCAGGAAATCCATGCTTCGAATAGCATGTGTCTTCATTGTGTCCTACACGATGACAATAGGTACATGTTGGCCTAGTACGGCTACCTCTTCCACGGGGTCCACGTCCACGACCCTGATGATGAAATCCGTGACCCCTATTGGCTGCCATGGCTGAAGTATTCCGATTCGCAGCCGTGGAAGGAACTGTGATCCGACTCAATCTATGAAAAGCTTCCTCCATGGGAGGAATAGTAGAGTCAGCCAAAATCTGTGATCGTGCCGCCTCATACTTTGGATCGAGCGCAGCCAGGAAGACGCCCACCATAGTCGCGTTCCTGTATGTCTTCTGTTGTTCTGGCGTGGCTGTAAGAGGCATGAAACTGTAGAGCTTCTCGAACATCCCTCTCAGGGATGTGTAGAGTGAATGTAGAGGACGACCATTCTGCTTTATGGTAAATATATCATGCTGGAGTTGGAGAATCTTCGTCTCGTTCTTCGCCTGCGAATATGTAGCCGCCAGGATGTCCCACATATCCTTGGCCGTGGGTTGATGTAGAATGTCATTGGCAATCTCAATTCCCAACGTGCCAGATAGCCAAACTTTGGCGTATGCGTCATCGGCCTCCCAAGAGGCATTGGCTCCAGTCTTCTCAGCAGGCTCTGGTTCGGTAAGAATGTGCTTCTTACCTGTAGACTTCATCATGCTCATGAACTGCATTGCCCACAGTTTATAGTTTGTACCATCCATCTTTACAATAGGCGCTGGACCACGAAAGGCGCCAATGGATGGGATATCCACCTTGCTTTCTGACATACTGGAGACTGAAGACTGGAACGATTGACAGAGAATGAAATTCGTCTACAATAACATAGACAGGTTTAGTTGCACGTGTAGACCTCAAGCAACTAAACACATATGGTTGACGGTGTGTGCTTTAGGGCGTATCACACACTTAGGGCTTTACAACACCCTCTGGACCACGCGGGAACGCACTGCAGGCGCTCAGTAGCGCGTGAGAATAATCACGCAGACGCGCGTGAGGATGCTGCGCGCAGATATGGAGATGCGCACAGGAAGGCGCGCAGTTGCGCACAGACAGGCGCTTGGTCGCGCAGAAGGCGCTAGACGCAGTTGCGCAGGAGGCGCAGATGCACTGGCCCTAGTGCTGGGTGCGTACAGGCGGGTGCGCGGTGGAGATGCTCCTGCGCAGACGAGCCGGAGAAGAGGCGTACACGAGGATGCGCACGGGCGGTGGCTCAGAGGCTCCTGCGCAGGCGAGCCGGAGGAGGGGCGGAGGCAGAGGCGCCGCCGATGAGGAGGAGGAGGCACGCGGGTGGGGTAGGGTTAGGTTTAGGGTTTCGAGAACTCCGATCTAGGACCGTCGCTCTGATACCATGTTGGGAAAAATGAGCAAGTTTTTTATTCCATAAGCCCTAGGCTCTCTTATATAAGAGAGTAGCCTATGGGTAAATTACACAAAGCATATAACTGGAAATAAAAATAACAGAAAGATACAGAAACACCATATGCGTTAACAGTATCCAATGAGAAAAAGCAATGAAGCATATGGCCGTTTGAGGCCTTCTCCTGCGGTTTCATCCCGCTACTTAGGGAGTAGGGTTCCACGTTAAATCTTGTTCTTCATGCTTCGTATTTCTTGATTTAGTGCTCTATTTATCAAATTGCTTTCGCATTCCTATTTTCTAGCATATTTATTTCCATTTCCATCATCGTTTCTCTTTCCAACATTTGGACATTGGAATTGGACATCGGATTCAAATGAGATGAAGATTTAATCCAAATTCCAATTAACTCTCAAATCATTAAGCTAAGAAATGGAGCCACTAAAATATCATGTTCCATCATTCTCTCGGAATGAAAGTGTCATGGTAGATGATCTATTAAGATAGATTTAACCTAGAGTAATCACAATACTCATGCATCCTACATACTGGAAGACTTCGATATATCCGAAATTCAAACCATAATTTAAATGTCTTCCTCGGAATATATTAATAGATTTCTCGTTTGATAATTGGACAACAATATTAATCATATACTTTCCAAAAGCATATATAAATATCTCGAATTTGTGTCTTATTTCATAAACAAGACGATCGTGCATGGAATTCATAATAACCCCCAAATTATCTCATAAGTAAGCTCTGTCTCTCGATTCACAACTATAAACCTGTATGATTCCTTTGAAAGATCACACCTCTCATATGTCTTCATATGCATATCAACTCGCCAGTATATAGACCTTGATTAGGTCACCAACCTATTGGTCTGTCAGATATGCACACTCATGCATATAGATGTATATGTCTCCGATCGAAGGATGTGTGCCTGGTCAAGATAGTTACGATTCAGTTCTTAGTTTATCTCGACATCAAGTCAACTCTTTGACTTGACTATTGCGACACCTCCAAATCACAATTCCTATGCAGAGGACCTGCATCAAGAAGTCAGTCAGAAATCAGTCTGCAGAGAAATATTGTCATCTCTTTCGCAGACCGGAGATCTTTATTGAATATCACATGTTAACTCAGATGTGTCCCCCCAACTGCATGGTATTCAATATGACCACGGTACATAACCCTACTTGTACAAAGGGACCTTAATACTAAGTGCATTAACAATCATTCATTTCAAATGTAACATGATAAAATAATAACTTTTATTGTATTAATGGGCTGCCAGTGGCTTACAAGTCCAATGAAATGTCCCCAACTGCATTTTGTTTTTAAAATCGTGCTTGCGGTTACAAGTGTTGAACCTGATGGAATTGTATTAAATTTCGCGAAATTTCGGCGAACGCCGAAATTTCGGTTTCGACAGGGATGGTCTTTCGAAACACCTATATATATCGATATGCCCGGATTTCGACCGAAATGGGTCGAAAAATCGGTGATATTTCGACATTTCGACCCATATCGGTCAAAATTCATATTTTCAGTTCAAAATTTCTCGGATTTCGACCGATATGGGCAAAATTTCGCCGATACCTATGTAAATCAACGATATTAACCATGTGATCTTAATTTTAGTCATTTTACTAACTATTTATCAATTCTGGTAGGGTATGGTGCAACAGGGGGGATGCATACAATGTTTCTTCAACGTAGGGAGCTTCACCTCCCTTACAATGGAGATGAAACAACTCTATAAATTCTAGAGATCTGTTATAGCTTCTTTGCTTCATTCCTTTTGTCATTTGTCTTTGTAAGAATATATCATCATGCTGTAAGTCTATAATTAATTATGTAAATCACAAGAAATGCGCCTACGACCGTTATTTCTATGAACTAAACATTGTCTTATTAAGCATTATCTACATTTTAGAATAAAAATGATGCAAACGGCTTCCGGCGTCGACGATAATAATTAAAATAATTTGGCGGTGGAATATCAGTGGAGGAAAGGAGAGGTTGAGAAGAAGAAATCTCGTCGGTAACGAGGGGTTGAGGGAGAAGAACGCGAAGATCGCGGAGGGAGAAGAGAGAGAGAGAGGGATAATGAGATAATCTCAACTTTTAATAATAATACTTGACTGACTAAAAACATTGGACTACCATCTCTTTATATAGGAGAGATGGGGTTACAAAGATAGTAAATTAATTAAATTGACAACCACTTTATCCTAATTGGACTCTAACTAATTAACCGACCCAATTTAAAATTAAAATCTACGAAATAAATGTTGAGATCACATGCGATCTCAATTATTTAATTAGACATTTACGACAACTTAAAAACGTAAATAAAATTGACCACTAATTAATTAAATAAATTCGGCCCTATAATTGGAGATCACGCTGCATCACAAAACATCTCCTTGCTCTTTCCCATTTTTTCTAACAGTTTGGCCCAACTGGGCCTGCTCTTTCACTCTCTCCCTTTTTTTAATACAACTGGCTAGTTTTTTTCCTTTTAAATAAAGCATCCGGCTCTTTATTTAGGGTTCCCCGTAATAGGAACCCCCTCTTACCAAGGAGACACCGCCGATGGAGGGATTCTACCTTGTTTCCGCCGCCGCCCAAGGGAAGAAGAAGCTCGCCTGGGTCTTCTTCTCGATGCAGGAGCACGCAAGGCGACTAAGTGCGATGTTGCGTCGCCGCAGCCTTGAACTGGAGGTGGCGGTGCTGCCTGGAAGGTCGCGCTGGTGCTGCACCTCCTTGCTAGGGTAGGCAATAGTGTGCTCCATGGCATTGGGAAGTCGGAGGGCCACCACTTCTTGCTGGGGCCACCAACCACACGAAGAGAGCGCCTGGATATGCAGATGGAGTTGGAGGGCGAAGTTGCAGCCCTAAGCGACGGAAGAGATGTGCTGCACGTTACCTGGAGCCACGAGGACTGCCTAGGATCTGGAGGCTGGAGCCTGTGCGGCTAAGGGCCTGTGCGGTTAGGGTTCCGCTAGGGTTTCATGAGACACCCAAACATATTATGGAATCTACTCCCTCGAATAGCCTTCTTCTTCTTCTTCGAATCATTTGCTTTTGGTCCTTCATTATGAAGAAAATAGTTTCTAGATGTTTTCTTATATGCCAACTTGAGTTCAGGCTGCCGATTCTTCTGCGAGGCGCATGACAGAGGGTGTACGACCCCATCTGAAAGGGAAACAGAAACCTTAGCCTGAAGCTTCGATCTGGAAATATGGAGAATTGGTACTCGAATGGAGTTTGCGCAGCTGAGATGAACACAAGATAATTTCTAGGGTTTCATCTAAACCCTTGATCATGAACTTCATAAAAAAATAATCTTCAAGAATGAACCAGAATCAAACTTCTTGATATTCGAATCCCGAACTAAAATAAAGAACATAATGAAAAACCTCGAGAATCGAACCTGCTCTGATACCATGTAAGAAAATAGGATTGCGGAAGCGATTTGATAACATAACACTAAATCAAGAAATATGAAACATGAAGAACAAAATTTTACGTGGAACCCTACTCCCTAAGGAGCGTGATGAAACCACGGGAGAAGGCCTCAAAGGGCCATATGCTTCATTGTTTTTTTCTCACTGGATACAATGGGTGTGGGGGTCTATATATAGCCCCCACTGAGTCTCCACATCCCACAAACGGTAGATGTGGGAGTAAACTCTGGATGAGGTAAATGGATCCTGGAGTGATCCATTTACCCATCTACAACTCAAGTGACGCATAACTCAAATACTCCAACAAAATACACTCCTTGAGCTCATTTCTATACTCCAAATGATTTGAACTTTGATTAGAAATGGTCAAGGAAGATGGATTCATCTCATCGATACTTTCTCCAGTTCATGGAGAGTGCGATGCATTTCGTTGAGCTCATTTAAAACATGAATTATTTCACTTCGAGCTCAACATTCGTAAGTGACGTATTTTCGCTAAAAATGGTATAAATCTTGAAATTGGATAGATATCCAAATTTCAAGTCACTATATGTGGATAGTATGATCTCCCGACATTATCTCCAAATATCCGAGATTTCTGCTCATGAGTTCTAATTGGATTAGGACTCATACTTAATGATATCTATAATATGATAATAATTGTTATTAGCGTTATATGGGACTGCCCCTTGGGGGCAGCCAACATGGCTGCCCTCGTCCCATTTTTCCATTTTTTTTATTTTTTTGAAAAAAATTCACCATGTATATTCATTTATATATCCCTCTAATACGTCATTCGAATTTCCTCAGAAACAGAGACTCCTATGCTTTTCATCTAGAACATGTCGATTACAATAATTCTAAGAATGTTAAAATTACTTGTTCTAGATGGAGGGCATAGGAGTCTATGTTTCTGACAAAATTAGAATGGCATATTGGAGGGATATATAGATGAATATTGTTGGGATAAAAATGAGACATATTATTGAAGAGATCCCAGGGCTCTCTTATATATAGGAGAAAAGCCATGTGTTAATTACATGAGTGGTGCACAAAGAAAACATAAAATATAAATCAGATACTAAGAGATACAATTATCTCCACACTCCCCCTCAAGCTGGAGCATAAATATCAATCATGCTCATCTTGGAATAACACCTCTGAAATGGACCTCTATCCAGTGCCTTGGTGAAGATGTCTGCCGTCTGATCTCCTGTAGAAACATGAGAGGTGGATATAAGACCTTTCTGGATCATATCTCTAGTGTAATGACAGTCCACTTCAATATGCTTTGTCCGTTCATGAAAAGCAGGGTTATTGGCAATAAACAAAGCTGCTTGATTATCACATAAAAGCTACATGGGAAGAGAAACCTCAACAGTAAGGTCGGTCAATACTGATCTTACCCACACTGCACATCCTTGTGCCATGGCGCTGTATTCAGATTCCGCACTAGATCTAGCTACCATTGTCTGCTTCTTACTTTTCCATGAAACCAGTGAGCTGCCAACAAAAATAGCAAAGCCAGAAGTGGACTTTCTGTCTTTGGGACAACCTGCATAATCTGCATCTTCACATGCTGTCATGTCAAGAGATGTATCCCTACTGAATATAAGGCCCGAACTGAGTGAAGTCTTCAAATACCTCAAGATCATATGGACGGCATCCATATGCACCTTCCTGGGCTGCTCAATGAACTGACTAACTTTGCTTACTGCAAAAGCAACGCATGACCTGGTGATGGTAACGTATAAGAGCTTCCCAACAAGCTTCCTATATCTTCTCCTGTCAACTTCCTCAATGTCCTCATCATATAGTATCATACTTGCATCCATAGGAGTGTTAGCAGGTTTACACCATGTCATACCTATCTCAGAGAGAAGATCCATAACAAACTTCCTCTGAATCATTACAAGGCCATGCTGGTTCCTGGCGAATTCCAACCCAAGGAAGTAACGAAGATTGCCAATGTCCTTAGTCACAAATTGTTGACCTACGAACTCCTTGGCAGTATGAATGCCCTGCTCATCATCTCCTGTAATGACAATATCATCCACATAAACAAGAATAGCCACAATACCTCTTTGTGTCCTCTGAACAAACAGTGAGTGGTCCACAGTGGACCGAACAAACCCCTGTTGCTCTATAGCTTTTGGTACCAAGCTCTCGGACTCTCCTTCAGGCCATAAATCGCCTTATGAAGTCTACACACCTTTTGAGACCCCCCCTCAGTAGCAAATCCTAGTGGCTGTTGCATGTATACTTCCTCTTGTAGAACCCCATAGAGAAATGCGTTCTTCATATCAAGCTGGTATAGAGGTCAGTCCCGCGAAACGACAACAAATAGAAGAATGCGTAGTGTCGAGTGTCTTGCTAATGGAGAGAAGGTGTCCTGATAGTCCACCCCATAGGTTTAGGTGAAACTCCGAGCCACAAGCCTTGCCTTGTAGCGGTCCACACTGCCATTTGCCCTCTGCTTAACCGTAAATATCCATTTGCAGCTTACAACGGAGGCGCCTGATGGAGCAGAGACAATTCTCCAGGTGCCACGTGACCGTAGGGCCACCATCTCTTCTTCCATTGCAAGTCGCCACCTGCTGTCCTGAAGCGCCTCCTGATATGTCCGTGGGATATTAACTGCAGATAGTTCCACCACGAACTTCCTGTAATATGCAGAAAGGTGATCCAAGGAGACATGCGCAGCAAGAGGGTACGTGGCACATTGGCGACGAGGCTTCCTTAGGGCAATAGGTATCTCCAGGTCATTAGCCTCATCATCCTCTGGAATCAATTTATCCTGTGTATCATTTAAATCTCCAGTGCCATCAGTAGAAATAATATGTTCATGACATACCTGAGGCATGGTGGATGATGTAGACGACGCATGAGCAAAGGGCGAGTAGAAGACCTGCGAGAATAAACATGGGGTAAAAACGTGGACTTGGTGGTAGATGGCGGAGGCGGAGGTGGAGGTGGTGAAAACCGAGGAGCATCGCAAGGTGCATGGGAAGGAGAAGATGGAGGTGGAGGAACCACAACACCCTCTCTAGAACCAGCATTAGACAACCTGTCACTTGTAGAAGAGAAATACATAATAGACTCAAAAAATGTAACGTCAACACTCACATAGTATTTTCTTCCAACAAGATCAAAACATCTATACCCCTTTTGGGTACGCGAATAACCAACAGAGACACATTTGACAGCTCTAGGAGAGAGCTTGTCACGACCAGGAGTGAAGTCGTGAACAAAGGCAACCGATCCAAAGACTTTGGGAGTAAGAGAGAAGAGTTCTTTCGCGGGAAACGCAATCAGGATGGGAATCTTCTTGCCAAGATAGTGGAAGGCATGCGATTCACCAAGTGGTAAGCTGTGAGAACCACATCTCCCCAAAAAGAATGTGGAGTACGACTGTGAATCGACAAGGTTCTTGTGACGTCAAGAAGGTGCCGATGTTTACGTTCTGCCACATCATTTTGCTGTGATGTATAATTGCAAGAAGTCTGATGTACTATACCCAGAGACCTGAGAAATTCTGCTAAGCGTAATGTAGAAAATTCCAAAGCATTATCAGTACAAATGAATTTGACATTAGCAGAGAAGATATTGCTAACTTCAATAAGAAAAGTCTTAATCATAGCACCTGCTTCAGACTTATGTTTTAACAAGAATACCCAAGAAAGTCTAGAATAATCATCCACAACAAGCATATAAAAACGATGCCTCTGATGATCAAGAACACGACTCAGACCCCAAATGCCAAAATGAAACAACTCGAAAGACCGACTACTATTATGACTCAGACGACTCGGAAAAGAGGAGCGATGATGTTTCCCAAGTTGACAAGCTTCACAGTCCAAGGCAGTACGAGTAGATATTTGCGGGAGAACATGTATCATCTTTTGAAGAGACAGGTGGCCAAAGCGAAGATGCCACATGAAAGGAGAAACATGAACAGAGGGAATAGAGGCTACCCCAACACTTGATGGAACAGCAAGCTTATACAATCCTCTCTGCTCACGACCATGAATAATTATCCTGCCAGTTAGTATGTCCTGAAACACAAGATAAGAGGGGTCAAAGATGGCACGACAGTGTAAATCTTTTGTAATTTGACAGATAGACAAAAGATTCATTTGAAAATCTGGAGCATGTAAGACATTCTGAAGACGCATAGAAGGGGGGCTAAAACAATCTCCCCCTGACCAACAATGGGTAGCCGAACTCCATTGGCAATGATCACAGATCGCCCAGGAGGAATAGACCTGTAAGAGGTAAACTGCGTCCGATCTCTACACATATGATGAGATGCTCTAGAGTCCATAATCCAATCTGTCACATCGGAACTGCTACTACTGGTAAGCACATAGGGAATACCTGAGGAATTGGACAATGCTCTGGCGGTGGCCGCTGCATCTGATGGGCCTGTATTCTGATTCATGGGGGTGGTCACCATCTCTCGAAGTCTCGAGACAGGATCATCAAAACGTGCATCTGTAGTAGGTGTAGGTGAAGAGTCAGTCTGCTCAGCAACACGTTCAGATGCCGGATATCCATGCTTCTGAAAGCATCTCTCCTTCGAGTGACCAGGACGATGACAATAGGAACATGGACCTCTCTGACATCCTCCACCCCGACTACGAGGGCCACGGTCACGGAACTGTGATGAGCCTCCGTGGCCTCGAGAAACGGCCATAGCCGAGGACGTTGTCTGTGGCGTAGTAGTAGACGCGGTACTAATCCTGCTCAGCCGTTTGTAGACCTCCTCCATTGGTGGTATGGTCTCACCAGTCAGAAATTGAGTACGAGCTGGATCGTACTCTGAGTCAAGGGATGACAAGAAAACTCCAGTCATAGTGGCATTCCGATACGCCTGTTGTTGTTCCACGCTGGTAGTAATTGGCATACAACTGTGGAGTCGTTCAAACATGCCTCTCAGATGTGAGAAGTGGGCATGGAGAGGTCGACCATTCTGCTTGGTCGAGAAAATGTCAAACTGCAGTTGGAGGATCTTGCTTTCATTCTTCGCTGGGCCATAGGTAGCAGCCAGTATATCCCACATGGCCTTTGCAGTTGGCTGATTGACAATATCATTAGCAAAATCTTTGTGCTAAGTGTCCCAGAGAGCCAGATACGGGCATCGGCATCATCTTGCTTCCATGATGCATTTGCCCCAGTCTTGTCCGCCGGCTCCGAGTCAGTCAGAATATGCTCCTTGTTGTGGCATTGCATTAGGGTACGAAACTGCATGGACCATAACTCGTAGTTGGCCCCGTCCATCTTTACGATAGGTGCTGGGCCCTTGAAGACACCGGAAGAGGACAACATGTCACCCTTATTTTCTGACATTCTTCAATAGGCCAAGACACAGAACAAGAGTGGAACAAATCAAGAATAGACTTGTCTACAGCACCATAAGAGGGATGAGTTGTATTTGTAGACTTATATACTCATCCCTAATTCTTCGTTCAAGGTCTAGGGCCACAAATCAAGGGACAAATCAGACTATATCACCTTTCTCGAACAATCCAGACCTCGATGCGACACAAAAACGCCTAGGAGCAGCCCCCAATAGTACCCGGAATGGGTCTACAACGGTGCCAGGGGCTGGGCGGCACCAATGGTGGCGGGGCAATGCTGGAAGGCGGACCCAGGGGCCTCAGGCGGTGCGCTGGAGCCCCTTTGGAGAGGGCGGCAGCGCTGAAAGTGGCGGGGCGGCGCCACTGGAGGGGCCACCGGTGCTGGAAGGCGGCGCGAGAGGGCCCGCTAGAGGTGCGGCGGCGCTGGGAGGTGCCGGGGGGGGGGGGGGGGCGGGAGGGACCGCTGGAGGTGTGGCGTCGCGTCGAGAGGAGGGAGGGGGGGTCTGGCAGGTCTAGGGTTAGGGTTAGGGTAAGAGAACCCCGGTCTAGGACCCTTGCTCTGATACCATGTCGGGATAAAAATGAGACATGTTATTGAATAGATCCCAGGGGGATCTTATATAGGAGAAAAGCCATGGGTTAATTACATGAGTGGTGCACAAAGGAAACATCTATATCTATACTAAAATGGGGTTCTTCTAAGCTATCCCCCTCACTTTGACACGTGGGTCTCTCCTCCTGCATTGAACTCTTGACAACTCTCATGGGATTCTTCCCTCTCGGAGGAAGCCTTTCCTACTCGAATGAAATCTGGGCAATTGACACGTGCACCCTCAATAATCTCGTTTCTGTTCCCACGCTCAGTGGAAGACCCTTTCCAAGGCTTTCTTCATTCACAAGATAGAAATCTTTGCTTGGTTGCATGTGGCTCTCGGGTGTGGAGACGGGTGACCTTCCCATTTCTCAGCATCGCATCTGCTACCCCGCCCTTTCCCCTTTTTATAGTTGTTGACCTCATCATTCTTCTCGTCTGGAAAGAGTTGATGCGGTGGATCTAACATGCTTTCACACAGATCGTCTTCTTTATGGTCTCCCTCGCATCTATCACTCGAGTCATAAAACCCAAGAGGTTCACAACTCTTGATCATCTTTGTACAGTGTTTGCTTCCATTTCCTTTCCAGAGACTGACTGTCCTCCGAGGAATCAACGTCTTAATGATCATTCGATGGGAAATCACTGCTGCTTTCTCCATTTCTTCATCTTCGGTTCTCACTGGAGATCTTGATCGTGACATGATATCCTTGAGCATCACTAGACAGTGTATAGTGTGGAAAGGCATATGTTTGTGGAGTTAGAACAACGAGAATGTACCGCATGGTGTTGGTATGAGTACGTTTTACAGCTGATTTGAACATCTTCTACTAGGCACAGCCACTAAAAAAGTCAATCGATGTAATTTGTCGGATACTGATATATGGCTGCGATCTTAGTCTCATGTGTTGTGATCCGAACTATGTATATGAAAAACATGGCATGGAATTGAGAATCAAATCGTTACATTCCAAGAAATGAGGATGTATTGATAGCAATATGGTATATGTTAAAGTACTGCCAATTTGAGTATTTTTAAATCACCATATGGAACGTGATATCGGAGCTTAGAATGTTATCAACATCTTTAGTTTGGCGGATTACTTTTACAGGAATCTAGAGATTGGATTAAATCTCCAACATTTTGTTTTGCTCTTTAGTAGCTTGATACGATTATCACAAAGGTATGGTAGTTCCGTTAGGTGTTTCGAACACATTTGGATTATAATGGAACCGAGTACTGATCAACACGTGTGGATTACTCCAGCAAATTCAAATTTGTTAGAGAATTGTTAACATCCGATGCTGGGAAACAAACTTTAATGTGATGTGGTTAGCACAAGTTTTTACCCGATCTACATTTAACGTTTACTGTATTTAAATAAGACCGCTCCAACCATTCATTAGCGACTGCCAAATACGGTATATAAATATTATCTATGCTCAAGATAAGTACTTCATACAATATCGTGCTCAGATCTTAATTCAGATTTGCAATGGGCACAATTGAGAAATCTCACTACTGAATTGTTCGGACCTATATTTGTTCGTGCGAGCTCTTGGGCATGTCGAGGTTGACAGGAGAAGTGATGGTGATAGCATGCTGGTACGATATGGAGTTTTAACAATTTACGTTGTGTTTTAATCCCATATGTTTGGATTTTCTTTTGAATCTACAAACAACATTGAATATCTCTAATGTAGATCCTACATCGTTTGCCATTATGTTGGGAATTTTCTCTCATGAAGTTTCTGCTCATGCTAGTACAATTATAATATTTTTTTTATTTAATTGCGCAACCGATAGTAAATTCATGGTAGGTATCGATTTCAGTCTAGATTTGAATTGAAATTGTTTTTTTGAAGTCTAACGACTCGGGGGAGACACGACGTGGTGCTCGCCCCAAAAATTTTATTAAATAAAGAAGAAAAGGGAAAAAGTAAATACAAGTGGAGAAACCGGATCCAAAAGATCCCACCTAGAAAAGAAAGCGCTAGTTACAACATCGACCAACCACACGTTAGGTGGGCCGCGTGAGCCAACACGTTCTCCTTGTAAAATCTTTGGCCCCTAAAGATTGTTGCATTGCGCCCCAGCCAAATTGCCCAAATGCAAGCAAAAAGACCCAAGAAATTCCTGCGCTCCCTGTCCTTGTTAGACCGAATAGACTCCCAGAAAACGACCAAGTCCGAAGTATTAATCCAAGACATCCGAGCCTCCTCCCAAATGCCAGAAGTGAAAGGGCAAGTGAAGAAGAGGTGATTTAAGGGCTCCACGTCACAACCACAGAGAGCACAGTCCATCGAGGCCAAGCCACCGTAAAGTCTAGCTCAACGATCCCGCGTTAAAATCCTCTTCCTGCGAAAGAGCCAAATGAAGATAGCAACCTTCTCCGGGAGCTTCAAATTCCAAAGGAAGGTGCAGTCGCGGATGAAGGGATCCGATTGAATGAGCGGATGACTGTTAATCGCCAAAAAAACCTTCCGTGTCGAGAAGACGCCCTCCCGCCAAGCCCAGTGGTCTCTTCCCCCTGCGGGTCTGGGCCCATTCTTAATAGTATCCAGAAGAGTGAGAAGCTCGTCGAACCTTTGGTCAGAGAGGCATCCCAGAAGAATCGGAAACCGGCCGTCCGTCGACCAACAGGAGGCCACAGAAGTGCGCCCATCGGTCGCCAAGGCAAATAAACGCGGGAAAGAAACCCCCAAAGGGGCTCCCCCAGCCCAACTGTCCGTCCAGAACTTGAAAGACCTGCCATCGCCGAGAACAGGAATAAAGAGATGCGAGTAGCGATGGCCCACCGACATCACCCCGCGCCAGAAGGGGGTACGCGAGCGGAGATCACCAATCTCCCCTAGCAGCATCCCATTTAAGCCAAGAATCTCGCGCAACAGGGAAGAGCAGAAATTATCAGAGATATCCCATAACATGTTGACCCATTTTAAAAGCAGAGCGTCATTGACCAAGTCGAGACGACGGATGCCAAGACCCCCATCACACTTCCTCCTCGCCACCTCCTCCCAATCCACGAGATGTGGACCATGCGAGGAAGGCCCCCTTCGCCCCCAAAGAAAATTCCGCATCAACTTCTCAATACGTTTCCGCACTCCCACCGGCAGCTGCCAATTAGAGAGATAGTAGACGGGGATAGACGAAAGAACAGATTTGATGAGCACAAGGCGGCCTCCCTTCGAGAGCATGGCCGAACTCCAACCGGAGAGCCGCTGCTCAACCTTCTCAATTACTTTGTACCAGTCACGAATTCTAGCCGTCCCCGCCCCCAGGGGCAATCCCAAGTAGTCAATCGGAAGAGAAGAAGGGGGGGGGCAGCCCAGGGCCAGACCACAGTCAGAGGCCGTCTCCGAATTCAAACCAAAGGGAATTACCTTGGATTTGTTTAGATTGATGTGCAAACCCGAGAGCTCGCTGAATATTTCCAAAGTCGCAGCCATGCCCCGGACCTCCTCACGCCCCCCTCAATGAACACGATCGTATCGTCAGCGTATTAGAGGGTCGGGATCACACGGTCGCCGCAGGAAAAGCCCATAGAAAGACCACAATCAACCACACGAGCCGCCATCCGAGGAAACACGTCACCCGCAAGAACAAACAAAAGGGGGGCCAGAGGACAGCCCTGCTGAACCCCTCTTCTAGGTTGGAAGCGATCACCCATAATGCATCCATTGATCATTATGGAGAACGAAGCCGTGGAGACGCACCGACGCATCCAAGAGATCCAAATCTTAGGAAAACCATGAGCTCTCAGGACCGACCACAAGAAAGTCCAGTCCTGCGAGTCGTAAGCCTTAGCAAAGTCAACTTTCCAGAGTACCCCATGTGTTCCTCTCCTAATCCAGCTCTCCACCATCTCAGAAGCCAGGGTCGTAACATCCGCAATTTGCCGACCGCGAATGAAGGCCGCCTGCCCTGGAGATATTAGGTCATCAAGCACCGGGGCGAGTTTATGAGCGAACACCTTCGCCACAATCAAATAAAGACCATTCGAAATAGCAATAGGACGAAAGTCCTCAATGCGCTGGGCGGAAGAAAGCTTCGGCAACAGGACAATGATAGCCCTATTGATTTTGTCAAATCCTGCATTACACATGCAAAATTCGATAATAACATCCAAGACCTCGTGCCCCACCAGCTCCCAAAAGTCCTTGTAGAAAGCAATTGGGAACCCATCCGGCCCCGGCGAAGCATTGTCGTTGAGATCCCAAACCGCCTCCTTGATCTCCTCCAGAGTCACCTCCTTAATCAACTTGTCACGAAGCAGGGGCGAAAGAGACGGAGTCCCCTCGCCCGACCAAATCCACCCCCGAGGCGCGCACAAAGAGGAAAAGTCTTTAAAGTAAGACGCCACCTCCCTTCCCAGGGCATCCTCCCCCAACACCACTCTGCTGTCAAAGGCGATGGAACGAATATAATTCGATCGCCTCCTGTTACTTGCCACCCTATGAAAATAGGAGGAGTTAGCGTCCCCTCCTCTTAGCCAAGAAATTCTCGACCTCTGACGCCATTCCGCCACCTGCTTCCGATCCTCAACCTCCACCCTTGCCTGAGCAGCCGATCTAGAAGCTAACTCCTCGGTATAAAGATCCCTTTCCCCCTCCAACACATCTAAAGAAGCCACGATCTCCTCCGCCTCTTTTCTGGCAGCCTCCCGCGCCTCCCGCGAGGCCTTCTTAACAGCAGCCAAGCTCTTCCGCAAAAACACCAACTTCCGAGCAAATCTCCCCATTGCCGATCCCCCACCATAGTCCTTCCCCCAAATATCAGCCACAAAGTCCTTGAAATTGTCCTCATGAAGCCAACACTTCTCGTATCGAAAGAAGCCAGAAGAGTGGGACGACACACCCGAGTCCCATAAGATAGGAGTGTGGTCCGAATAAGAGCGCGGACAAGAGAAAACAATAGCGAGGGGAAAAGCCGTCATAGCGACCTCGGAAGCCAAAAACCTGTCAATGCATGATCTTGAAGACGAGTTCCTCCAGGTGTACAAAATGTCATTAGCACAAAGATCCTCCAGAGCTAAGGAGCCAATAAAATTAGAAAAATCAGCCGAGCCCGGATACGCACCCCCCCTCGAACGGGGTCTATCCGACGCACGCAAGATAACATTAAAATCTCCTCCGATCAGCCAAGGATGGCCCTCGAAAAGGTGGCTGACCCCAAGAAGCTCGTCCCATAAATCCCTCCTCTTAATATGACAGCAGGGACCGTAAGCACATGAGAAAGCCATAACAGAAGAATCGTCCCGCCTTGTGAGTGATACGGTAATAGAATGACAACCCTTGAAAACAGAGTTAAAAGAGAAGGCCGCCGACCTCCAAGCGATGAGCAAACCATCAACAGAGCCCTCAACATCTAGGGTACGAAATTCATCTAAACGCCATATATCATCTCCCAACAATTAATTAGGACAACGATTAGGACATCAATTAGGGCAAGGTGGTTATCTACCATGAGTCCTACTTCGATTAGGTCTCGCCTAATTTTGTTTTAATTTTTTTGTTTATTCTTGATGATAATTGAGCGGCAACTTGTCTCTCATTCCTAATTGAAACTAGGATATGTTCCTAGCCATTGGTTGTTCATCCAAAGGCCATCATCATAGTAGTACCCTCTTAGAGTAAGTCTACCATGAGTATAAAAGAGAGGGCATGCGTCTCTCGTGAAAAACATGAAATAGACGAAACCCTTTGCCTTCTAGAGTGCCTAAGTACCCTTGATCATTCAGATAGAAGCTTAGAGAGTAGAAGATTCTCTAATACACGCCGTCTCCTCTCTCTACAACCCTACACATCCACCATCAAACCTGTATCCTCTTCATAGGCGTGGCCCTACGAGAGAGAAGATCGTTTCTTTGTCGTGCTTCGCGTCACGCAAGAGGACTCGATTTCGTGAGACGAAATCAGAAGCTTGAGATCTTCTTGGTCTCATCCTTGGGTGGACAACTTCAAGAAGAAACATGTATCGAAGTTTGTGGGTGTTAGAGTAAACAATACTCTGATGTGTTATTCCATAGAGCCCTCGGGTCTCTTATATAGAGAGAAAACCCTTGGGTAAATTACATAGACGTACGTTATATAAATAGGAAATACAGAACAGTACATCATAACATAATATAAACCTCTACACTCCCCCTCAAGATGGAGCATAGATATCTATCATGCTCAGTTTGGAAGAACATCTCTGGAAAGGTCCTCTGAGCAATGGCTTGGTGAATATATCAGCAGTCTGGTCCTCTGAACTGACATGAGAAGTAGAAATGAAGCCCTTCTGAATCATGTCTCTAGTATAATGACAATCCACCTCGATGTGCTTTGTCCTCTCATGGAAGGCCGGATTATTGGCAATAAACAATGCTGCCTGATTGTCACATTGGAGATTCATAGGCAAGGAGACATCTACATTCAAATCTTCTAAGACTGCTCTAACCCACATCATCTCTGCGCTTGCTTGTGCCATGGCTCTGTACTCGGATTCAGCACTGGATCTAGCTACAACAATCTGTTTCTTGCTTTTCCAAGAAACTAAAGAGCTTCCTATGAAGATCGCAAATCCAGAAGTAGATTTACGATCTCTTGGACATCCTGCATAGTCTGCATCTGCACAAGCTGAAATAGACAGGTCTGTATCTTTCCTGAATAGCCTCCCTGTGCCTGGGGAGGACTTCAGATATCTCAATATCATATACAAGGCATCCATATGAACTTGCCTAGGCTGCCCCATAAATTGACTCACCCGGTTTACTGCAAATGCAATATCCGGTCGAGTTATAGTAATGTATAAGAGCTTACCCACCATCTCTCTGTACCTTCTTTTGTCCACCTCTTCGGTATCATCATCGTACAGCTTCATGCTTGGGTCCATAGGTGTGCTTGACGGTCTGCATCCAGTCATTCCTGTTTCAACTAGCAAGTCTGTGACATATTTTCTTTGAGTCATGACCATCCCTTATGCATTTCTTGCAAACTCTATCCCCAGAAAATATCGTATCGTGCCCAGATCCTTCGTAATAAACTGGCTTCCCAACATGGATTTGGTTATCTCAATTCCCTGAGCATCATCTCCTGTAACCAAGATGTCATCAACATATATCATGACAACAACTGTACCTCTAGGGGTCTTCTGGATGAACAGTGAATGGTCCGCATTTGATCTTCTGAACCCCTGACGTTCAATTAGCTGGGAAAGCTTCTGGAACCAGGCTCGGGGACTCTGCTTGAGGCCATAGATAGCCTTATGAAGTCTGCACACCATCTGAGTCTCCCCCTCAGCAGCAAACCCTGGTGGCTGCTGCATGTAGACTTCCTCCTGTAGGTCACCATACAAGAAAGCATTCTTGACATCAAGCTGAAAAATGGTCCAGTTACGTACCACAGCAACAGATAGTAGGATACGAAGAGTAGAGTGTCGAGCCACCGGTGAAAAAGTATCCAAATAATCTACCCCATAGGTTTGGGTAAATCCACGTGCAACAAGTCTGGCCTTGTATCTGTCGAGACGTCCATCTGCATGATATTTCACCGTAAACACCCACTTGCAGGTCACCACGGATGCACCTGGAGGAATGGATACTAGAGACCAAGTCCCTCGAGACTGCAAGGCACGCATCTCTTCTTCCATAGCTAGTCGCCAACAATCAATCTTCATGGCTTCTTGATAGGTCCGTGGAATCTCAACGGATGAGACAACAGCTGCAAATTTCCGAAAATCCCCACTGAGACGATGAAATGAGACCTGGGAGGCAAGAGGATATGAGGCACATTTTCTTCTCTGCTTTCTTTGAGCAATAGGCCGATCAAGATCATCTATCACTGTGGTGACTGGCGGATCCTCCTCCTGAAGTAAAGGCTCCTGCATCGGTGCATTATCTAACCCATCATTAGTGATAACATCAGAACATACCTGAGGCGTGCTGGATGGTTGGCATGTAGATTGAGCAGGGCCTGTCCGCCTTGTATAGTACTTAGGAAATGGTACAATTGGAGGTGGTGGTGGTGGTGGTGGTGTTGGTGGTGGTGGTGTTGTAGTGGATTGACCCAGGCTTGGAGGTGGAGAGACATAGACATTAGAATCCGTGGGTGTAGAGGAGACCAATCTGTCACCTGCAGGGGAGAAGTACATGACTGGTTCGAAAAAGGTAACATCAACACTCATATAGTACTTGTCAGAACGGGGTCATAGCAACGATATCCTTTCTGTGTCCTGGAGTAGCCCACAAAAACACACTTGATAGCCCTAGGAGAAAGCTTATCAAGCCCTGGAGATAACCTGTGGACAAATGCAACAGTGCCAAAGACCCTTGGTGTAAGTATAAACAAGTCTTTGTCAGGAAAGAGAACAGAGGTAGGAGATTTTCCCCCAAGAATAGTAGCAGGCATGCGGTTAACCAGATAGCATGCTGTAAGTATAGCATCTCCCCAAAAGGCTAATGGGGCACAGCTCTGAATAAGTAATGTGCGAGCAATATCAAGAAAGTGTCGATGCTTCCGTTCGGCAACACCATTTTGTTGAGATGTGTATGCACATGTGGTTTGGTGGATAATGCCTTTAGAAGAAAGAAAGTGAGCAAGGGAACGAGTGCAGAATTCCAAAGCATTGTCAGTACGCACATACTTAACAGTAGATGAAAAAACATTTTGAACTTCATTGATAAGATTTTGAATAACACTTCCTGCTTCGGATTTATTTTTAAGAAGAAAAGTCCAGGACACTCTAGAAAAATCATCAACCACAACTAAATAGAACCTGTGCCCCTGATGATCTGGGACACGACTGGGACCCCAAATATCTATGTGAAATAACTCAGATGGGGAGCGACTGCTCTGACTCTGACGACTGGGGAAGCTGGACCGATGGTGCTTCCCTAACTGACATGCTTCACAGCGAAATGACGAACTCGGTGAGATCTGGGGCAGGAGGTGACGCATTTTCTGTAGCGGCATGTGACCAAACCGAAGATGCCAGGTTTATGGAGATACGGAGCCCTGGGAATGCAGTGAGACGCCAGCATAAGAGTTCCGTACGAGACGATAGAGGCCATTGTGCTCAGAACCACAACCAATCACCCTGCCCGTTAGTATGTCCTGAAAAATGACAGACGATGGGTCAAAAATAGCACGACAGTGCAAATCTCGTGTAATCTGACTAATGGATAATAGATTCATAGAGAATTCTGGTGCATGTAGAACATTCTGTAAGTGCATAGAGGGCAGCAAAGCCGTCTCCCCCTGACCGATGATAGGGGAATGAGTGCCATCAACAATGAGTACAGAGCGACCAGGCTGAACAACTCTATAAGACTGCAGAATATCTCTCTCACGACAGAGATGATGGGTGGCTCCAGAATCAACAATCCATCCTGTGAGATCATGGTTATGATATGAGACTAAAGGACTACCTGAGGCACTGGCTGAAGCAGATGTACTAGCTGACGCCGAAGCCGCAACATCAGAAGTGTCAGCACCCTCTGACGATGACTGTGGCATGATATCATGAAGCCGTGCCACTAGCTCCTCGAACCTGTGATCTGGAGTAGATGCTGGTGGACCCTGAACATGATCAGCGACACGTGTAGAAGGAGGGAAGCCATGCTTGGAATAGCATGTATCTTCCGAATGACCAGTACGACGACATAATGAGCACGTAGAGCGTACGCGACCTCCACGACCACGTCCACCACTTCCTCTGCCACGAAATGAGGACGAAGTACCTCGTCCTATGGAGACTGCCATTGCCGAGGGAGGTGGAGTCCCTGCATTCGATGGAACTGGTACACGACTGAGCCTCCTGTATACTTCTTCCATCGGTGGAATGGTGGCATCGGCAAGGATCTGAGAGCGTGCTGCCTCGTACTCAGGGTCAAGAGCAGCAAGTAATACGCCAACCATAGTGGCGTTGCGGAACGTTTTCTGTTGTTCCGGCGTGGCTGTGACTCTGTGAGTGGCATGTTGCTATAGAGTTTCTCGAACATTCCACGAAGAGACGTGTACAGAGAATGAAGAGGCCTCCCATTTTGCTTCGTGGTAAAAATATCATGCTGCAACTGCATCATCTTTGTCTCGTTCCGCACCTGAGAGTATGTCGTTGCCAGAATATCCCACATCGCCTTGGCGGTGGGCTGATGGAGGACATCATTTGCTATCTCCGTCGTGAGCGTTCCTGACAGCCAAACTTTGGCATACGCGTCATTAGCCTCCCATGAGGCATATATTCCCGTCTTCTCCGGTGGTTCATCTTCGGTAAGAATATGCTTCTTACCACATGACTTCATAAGACTGAGGAACTGCATAGCCCACAGTTCGTAGTTCGTCCCGTCCATTTTGATGATTGGTGCCGAACCTTTAAAGGCACCTATGGCGGGCATATCGACCTTTTGTTCTGACATAGTGCCGGAGAAGAACAACTAGGGATGATAGACAAAGAAACTGGTGTCTACCAAGACCTTTGAGGATTCAAGTGCATATGTAGACGTTATGCACTTGAACCCGTCATCGACCCGAGCCCGACCGAAGGAGAGGCTGACGGCGACGAGGCTGGGGAAGCCTCGGCGGAAGAGAGGCGGCGGGTCTGGAGGAGCCCGGCGACGGGGCTGGGGCCTGGAAGGGGCTGGAGGGGGGCGGCGAGAGGCCTGGAGGAGCCGGCTGGAGGCTGTTGACGGCGTGGGGGGGGGGGTGGAGAAAACCCTAGGTTAGGGTTTTGGCTCTGATACCATGTTAGAGTAAACAATACTCTGATGTGTTATTCCATAGAGCCCTCGGGTCTCTTATATAGAGAGAAAACCCTTGGGTCAATTACATAGACGTACGTTATATAAATAGGAAATACAGAACAGTACATCATAACATAATATAAACCTCTACAGTGGGAAAGTAACACAACTCATCATCGTGCCTATGAGAGGAGAGTCCTCGGTTCGGACTTCATTCGGGAGATCTCTTGATTTAGAGACTCACACTTCAAGAGGTAACCATGATCTCTTCATACTATTCATTAGAATATTTGAAATCATGTTTGGAAATTATTTCCTTGAGTATATGGTTTCTCATTGCTTAAATTTTTTGTTATGCTAAAACTAGTGTTTACACGATGTACACTTCGAACATGCAAATTTATTGGAGTATATGCGTCCTGTATAGATGGGTAATTGGATCCCTCCTGGGTCCAATTACCATATCTACATCTACTATTTGTTGGACTTGGAGAGTCAGTGGGAGCTATATAAGAATCCCCATACCCATTGTACCAGATGAGAAAAGAAAACATCAGCTCTTTGAGGTATTCTCCCGTGGTTTCATGACATCCGGAGTAGGGTTCCATGTAAAAATCCCGTTGTTCTTCATTATTCTTATTCTTTATCTCTGATTACACTTCCGCATTCTCGTTTTCTAACATGATATCGGAGCGAGGTCAATTCTCAAGGATTTATTTTATATTTATTATTTGTTCGAGATTCATGATTTGTTCAAGATTCCTATGGTTTCACGAAACCCTAATTCTAGCATGCAAGCATCTGGTTTAAGTTCTGCAGATTGTTTTCTACGTGGGTTTTTTTTTGAATAAAAACAAGGGGGAGCACTCCCAAGATGGGAGTCACCACACCGCAAATTCCATTGATATGCAAAAAGTTACATCAACCGGATACCCAGAAGTTGTACAAAGCGTTACATTGCGCCACCACATTTTCATAGTAAAAACGCTGCCCTTTGAAAATGACATCATTTCTACCAAGCCATATAGCCCAAAAAACCGCAAAAACTCTGGAAACATCACCGGTGGAGCCGGCTCCCACCGCCCGAATAGATCCCCAAAAAAGATCCGCACAGGAAGACTGAACCCATGGCAACCCCAAGGACTCCTAGACGTCCACCGACAACCTGCAACCGAAGAAGATGTGATTCACGTCCTCCACGCCATCAGCGCATCTGTCACAATGAACGTCCAAAAATTTGTGGGTTTTTTGAAACCCTAATTTGTGGACAGATTGGTTCTCGTTCATAATATCGTCTTCAAGGATCTAGGGTTTCCAATGAAACCCTAATTTTGCACCTCCAGATCGCTGCCACCCTCCAGCAGTGGGGCCATGCTCGAAGAAGAGGGGCCCAATGAAGCAACCCTAAAATCACGGTGACCTTCCGCATGGAGGTCCCCTCCTCCGCCAATGACGCTCTACCCCTCTACCAAGATGTTTGAGCGAACCCGACTATCCGTCAGGAGGTCCAACCCTCCGTCAGGAGGCTTGAGAAGGCTCCGACCCTTCGCCAATGACACTTTAGCACTCCAGGAGGTCTCCACCTCCGACGACCCATGGATTCCCCCTTGGGAACGTTAGTGGCTCTCGTGGAGGTGAGGGGGAGCTAATCCCCTCCTCTGCTTTGTTAAAAAAAACGAAAAAAAGAAAGGGTGGCATGCTCTATCGCCCTCCAGGTGCGCGGTGCTCCCTCCTTCATCCTGATCAGGCGACGAAGCCCCATCGCCCTCCAGAAGCATCGCCCGGAAGTGATACTGGTCCTCCGCCTCTGTCCATCTCCTTGCGTGAGTCTACCTCCAGGTGACACGGGACTCGTTCCTTTGTCGATGCTCCAATAGCTGATCTCCTTCGGTTGGCGCCACCCTTCAACCAGGAGGTGATCTGATCTCCTCTGCAGTCTCCATGATCTCCTCCATCAAAAGCAGTGCCATCGCCATCGGCCTCTCCTCTCAAAACACCCTAAGCGACGACAACGTCATCAGAAAAAGCCTCGTTGGGGGGGGGATGGGAATGGGTTCCCAGTTAGGGATCCCTAAATAGAAGGGGTCGAAGAGAAGCGCTCTCGGGCTCTCTCTATTTTGTCATTTTCCCTCTTTTTTAGTTCCAGTCTGATATCAACCCAGTTTAAGCTGCAGCATAAAAAAAAGGGAGTTGCATTTTTGGGCCTCATTGGGCCATGAGATTTTTTTAAAAGAAAAGGGTGCGTTAAAAAAACCATACGTGGAAAAAACTGAAATGGCTAAAGAAAAGAGGAGAAATAGCCGAAAAATGATTTAAAAAAATTACAAGAAGAAAAGTTGTTTTTTTTAAGATCGACGTATGTGGATTTTTGTATCTCCTCATCTTTTCACGTCTTCTCCCAACTTTGTCGATGTCATTGTTTTTTGACTAGTATGGGAGAGGGGGGGGGGTATTTTGTAGAGTTCTACGGTTTGGTTTTTTATTCAGGTTTTCCAGGCCATATTTCAGACTGTAGAGATTTTCAGATTCAGACTCGACGATGATATTGGTTCCGAGTCTTCAGTATGATACGATGTGTATGCCATCATTTTTTGTGTGGTCCCCATCTTTATTTTTGGTCTCAGAGTTTTCATGTGATCCATAGGGACTCCAGAGTAAAGATCCCATTCTCTATGCCATTGTGGGCTAGGGTTTTCATGTGGCTTCATAGGGACTCCAGGGTAGAGATCCCATTCTCTGAGCCAGTATGGGAGAGATCCGGTTCTCCGATGAGGAGGCTTTCAGATTCCATTCTCTAGTGACTGTGGACTCCGACGGGGATATTTCCACGGTTTTTTCAGTTCAGTCCTTCAGAGATGGAACAATTGTCCACATGATGCACAATCTTCTACAAGTGGTGGGTCAGAGTACTCAGATGAGGAGACTCATTTCAATTTCAGTGACTCTGACAGACGTAGTACAAAGTACATGTTATCCGATGAGGAGACAAGTCGACTCACACTCCAGCCCTTTTGTTCCTCCTCACCTGCACGTCAGGAGAAGCAATGTCCTCGACATCAGCCAACAGTTGTGTATTCGTTGAGTTGCTATTGTCCGTAGTGTCTTGTATTGTGAGTCTGAATGATTTCTTTTTATGTGTCTAAGCTGAGCATTGCATGCTCCAGCTTGAAGGGGAGTGTTGGAGTATATACGTCATATATAGATGGATAATTGGTTCCCTCCTGGGTCCAATTAGCACATCCAGTTTTTAGTCCCACATCTATTATTTGTGGGACTTGGGGAGTCAGTGGTGGATATATAAGAAGCTCCACACCCATTGTACCAGATGAGAAAAGTGAATAAGAAAACATCAACCCTTTGAGACATTCTCCCGTGGTTTCATCCTGCTCCCTACGGTGTAGGGTTCCACGTAGAAATCTTGATGTTCTATATTGTTCTTATTCTTTATCTATGATTACGCATCTTCATTCTCGTTTTCTAACATGGTATCAGAGCGAGTTCAATTCTCGAGGATTTATTTTATATTCATTATTTGTTCAAGATTCGTGATTTGTTTAAGATTTCTTGGGTTTTTCGAAACCCTAATTCTAGCATGCAAGCATCTGGTTCAAGTTCTGCAGATTGTTTTCTACATGATTTTTTTGAAACCCTAATTTCTGGACAAATTGGTTCTAGTTCAGAATACTGTCTTTAAGGATCTAGGGTTTCCAATGAAACCATAGTTTTGCACCTCCAGATTGCTGCCATCCGCCAGCAGTGAGGCCATGCCCGAAGAAAACGGGCCCGATGAAGCAGCCGCAAAATCGCGGTGACCCTCCGCTTGGAGGTTTCCTCCTCCGCCAACGGTGCTCTACCCATATACCAGGAGGTTTGAGCGACCCCGGCTCTCCGTCAGGAGGTCCAACCCTCTACCAGGAGGATTGAGAAGGCCCTGACCCTCCGCCAATGACGCTTCAGCACTCCAGGAGGTCTCCTCTAGCAAGACATAGGTTCCCCCTCTGGTAACCCTAGTGTCTCTTGTGGAGGTAATGTGGAGCCGATCCCCTCCTCTGTTTTATTTCAAAAAAGAGAGAGAAAAACGAAAGGACGGCGTGCTCCTTCGCCCTCTAGGTGCGCGATGCTCCCTCCTTGATCCTAATCAGGCGGCGGAGCCCCATCGCCCTCCAGAAGCATCGCTCGGAAGCGATGCTTGTCCTCCTCCTCCAACCATCTCATTGCATGAGTCTACCTCCGGGCGACACGAGACTCGTTTCTTTGTCGATGCTTCAATAGATGATCTCCTCCGGATGGCGCCTCCCTTCAACCAGGAGGTGATCTAATCTCCTCTGCAGTCGCCACGATCTCTTCTAGAAAGAGCGCTGCCACCACCACCGGCCTCCCCTCTCAGTTAACCCTAAGAGACGACAATGACATCAGAAAAAGCCCCCCTGGGATGGGAATGGGTTCCCAGTAGAAGGGGTCGAAGAGAAGCCCTCTCGGGCGCTTTCTGTTTTGTCGATTTTCCCCTCTTTTTTAGTTGTGGCTCGATATCAGCCTAGTTTGAGCTGCAATATTAAAAAAGGGGAGCTGTACCCAATTGGGACGAGATTTTTTTGAAAAAAAGAATAAGGATGAGCACAAAAAAACCATACACAGAAAAAAATGAGATGGCTAAAAGAGAGGAGAAATAGTTGAAAAAATGATTTAAAAAAATTACAAGAAGAAAAGCCGTATTTTTTGAGATTGGCTTATGTGGATCTTTGTTTCTCCTCATCTTTTCACGCCTTTTCCCAATTTTGCCGATGTCATTGTCTTTCGACAAATATGTGAGAAAGGGGGAGTATTTTGTAGAGTTTTACGGTTCGATTTTTGATTCAGGTTTTCCAGGCCAGATTTTAGACTCGATGATCAGATTGGCTCCAAGTCTTCAGTATGATACACATGTGTATGCGGTCATTATTTATGTGGTCCCCATCTTTATTTTTGGTCTCAGAGTTTTCATGTGATCCGTAGGGGCTACAGAGTAGAGATCCCATTCTCTATGTCATTGTGGGCTAGGGTTTTTGTGTGGTTTCATAGGGACTCCAGAGTAGAGATCCTATTCTCCGAGCCAGTATAGGAGAGACCCAGTTTTCCGACGAGGATACTTTCAGACTCCATTCTCTAGCGACCGTGGACTCTGACGAGGATGTTTCCACGACCTTTTCAGTTCGACCCTTTATTGACAGTTGTCCACATGATGCACAATCTTCTACATGTGGCGGGCCGGAGTACTCCGATGAGGAGACTCATTTCAGTTTCAATGATTCTGACAGACGCAGTACGGAGCACATGTTCTCCGACGAGGAGATCCGGTTCGACTCTCACTCCACCCCTTTTTTCTTCCTCACTTGCGCGACATGAGAAGTAATGTCCTCGACAACAACCGAAAGTTGTGTATGCGTTGACTTGATATTGTCCGTAGTGTCTTGTATTGTGAGTCTGAGTGATTTTTTTCTGTGTCCAAGCTGAGCATTGCATTCTCCAGTTTGAGGGGGAGTGCTGGAGTATATGCCGTCATGTATAGACGAGTAATTGGATCCCCTCAGGGTTAAATTACCACATCCAATGGTTTAGTCCCACATCTACTTTTTGTGGGACTTGGAGAGTCAGTGGGAGCTATATAAGAATCCCCATAGCCATTGTACCAGATGAGAAAAGTGAATAAGAAAACATCAACCCTTGAAGGCGTTCTCCCGTGGTTTCATCTCGCTCCTCACTGAGTAGGGTTCTACGTAAAAATCCCGTTGTTCTTCATTGTTCTTATTCTTTATCTCTGATTACGCTTCCACATTCTCAGTTTCTAACAAAATTGTTTGCTATTTTTTTCACGTTTCCATGATGCAAAGTTTATCTAAATTTATTTACTTCCTTCAATTGATATCAAAATAGGTTTTGAAGATTTGGATTGCATCCAACTCCTATAAACAATGACCAGCTTGTCCCAATTATCGGGTACATTGTCTTGCGATTGTTTACTGATTGAATGATTTAGGACTTTCGAAGTTGCTGATGTTCTCCCCTATTTTGAACCTAACTTTTGTGTTATTAACGAGGTTTAGAGGGTCTAGACTCATGCTCAAAAGACACCAATAGTTGGTGGTGTTTGGGAGAAGTTTTGGATGTGAAGCGATCACAGATTGTGATTCAAAATCATAGCAATAAAATTATGAATTTTTAGCTAATGTTTTTGAGTCATATAACATGATAAAATACAGATTAATGAGTCATAAATCAAGTCCCCAATAAGTGCGAAAAAGTGTCACGCGATTCCGACCGTGTGGCCTCGAGAAATTGGATTTCCCCATAGTTGGAGTTGGAAGAGGACTCGATTGTTTTATTGATTTGTTTCTCATATTTTGAGACACAAAATTAATGGAAATATATTTGATATACTGACATCATGAGTTGGGCCAATATTTTCGAAATATTTGAGATCACAATGAATTTCAAGTCCAAGTTATATAATGCTTTCTAATTTGAAGTGCGATGGTCGCAACTTGCAAATTCGAGTTCAAAATCATTGTTTGTTTAATTTAGATACATGTAATAAATTACAAAGTCTTTTTTATTTCATATTTCCTTTGATGATTTATGCACTTGGATGTTTGAAATGCAATTGTGAAGTCGATTGAATTGATTTTGCGAATTGTCTAAATTGTTGCACTAGACATTATGAAAATTAAAAAAAAAAAAATTAAATTCTTAAATCTCTGAGTGTTATTATGTAGTATCATACACGATCGAAAGATCGATATAATCCTCTTAGTACGTTACACCAATTGTGTTGTCTCGATCTGGAACGGTGAAGGTGGCTTGGCTTGAATATGCTAATATGTTCTTTAATTGGCAATCTGTGCCGCATTTGCAATAGAAGCACTCCCTATTAGCATAAGTCCGCATGAAGTGGCTGGATCCATTCCATGGAAGGGTAGAATGAGAAGTCATGGCGTATTTTAACAACTGAAATAAAATAATCAATTGTCCTAAGTGAGGGTGTATACTATATGATAACATCAAGTGCATAAAGATTCAAATACTTGAAGTGCTTGATGTCTTTGTTTTAATTGGATTAAAACTAATAAGATAATAAGCACGTATCCTACTTATATCCCTTATTAGATTAATTATGAGAATACGATTCGAAGTGATTAATATTTAATTTAAACAAAATATGGACTAAGTCATATGATGACATCCTTGGTCTTCTGTCAATGCAAAAAACTCCGTCATCATAAGTTGTATTTTTGGAGATGCTCATGTGTAGTCATGACTCATGTTGGAGTATTTGTTATATGCGTTTTATGTGTAGGAGATGGGTAAATGGATCCCTCCAGGATCCATTTACCCATCCAGAGTTTAGTCCCACATCTACCAGTTTGGAGATGTGGAGACTCAGTGGGTGCTATATAAGGAGCCCCACACCCATGTATTCTGATGAGAAAAAGCAATGCAACATATGCCCCTTTGAGGGCTTCTCCCGTGGTTTCATCCCGCTCCTTAGGGAGTAGGGTTCCGCATAAAAATTCTTGTATTCCAAGTTCATATTTCTGTTCTTATGCTTTGTTTATCATTCCGCATCCGCATTCTCTATTTTCTAACATGGTATCAGAGCGGGTTTGATTCTCGAGGATTTTCATTGTTTTTTGTATTGATTCGAGATTCGATTATCAGTTTCATTCCTGATTTGAAGATCATTATTCTGGTCAAGATTCGGTTCTAGGGTTCAATTTCTTGAACCCTATTTTCAGCTAGAAATTTCTGCAAGTGTTGGCTAGCAACGACATATTTTATTCTCGAGGCAAGCCCTGGCTCCAGGCTGCCAAAGCACAATCGATTTGCCATCCATCTCCGTTGGTGCGTCATATCATGCAACCCTAGAGGTCTGCGCATCTCCAGCCATTCACCATATCAACCAGACAGCACTCCATTCCGCTCCAGGCGAGACCCCCTGTCCAGGCTCCAGACTCCATCTCCTGCGGTGGTGGGCGGCGCCTCCTAGCCAAGCGGAGCCCCAGCACGATCCGCATCGTCCTCCTCTCCCAGCACGCGGCGATGCTACTCTCGATTCAGCCCCTCCCTCGAGCACTTCCTCCCAGGTGTGAGCCTCCTCCTCCAGATCTCCAAGCAGTGCTCGATGCCGCTCCCTCTTTCCTCTGCGAGCTCGAGCGGTGCAAGGGCTCCCTTCGCTGCGCGAGATGCAGCAAGCTCCCAACCCTAGTTGATGCAAGCTTTACACATCGCGACACAACTCCACACGATGCCTCACGTTCTCCCTCGTGGCCTCTTCCCTGTCGGCAACAGGAGCGGCATAATCTCTGGGCAGCGGCGATCTCTGCGTACGGCCCAGGCAGAAGCCCTCCATGGGGCAGCGGTAATGAGGGCAGATGACCCCCATCGGGGGCGGCGTGGTTTTGAAGGTCCCGTGGGAACCCTAAAAAGAGGTGTCCTGCGTTAGGAAAAAAAGGAAAATTGGGATTTGAGCCCAAAAGCCGGGCAGAAAAAATGAAAGAGTGAGAGAAAGCCAACCCAATTTGGGCGTGTATTAAAAAAATTGTTGTTTGGTAGAGCCCAACAAGGGGCTGATTATGGGTCCAAGTGGACCGATGGTCTTACTTTTATTAAAAAAATTGAAAAAAAGGGAAAGAAATTTGAAAAGAGGCGCGCACAAAGAAAAGTCGCATGCATTTTTTTCAAAAAATGTTGATTTGAAAAGCTGTAAAAAATGTTGAAACGGCTTAAAAAATGTTAAAAAAATCTTTTTGGATCCAAGTTGGTCCACAGGTAAAAAAAAGAAGGAAGAAGAAAAAAAGGCGCGTACAATTGAAAAGCCGTACTTATGTCAAAAAATGTGAGAAGTATAAGCCGGAAAAAAATTGAAACTATTTTTAAAAAAATGTTTCAAGAAAAAAATGATAAATGATTTGAAAAGCCGACAAATTTGTGAACGACTTATTGATATTTTATTTTCTCCTCATTTTTTATTGTCTTCTCCCAACTTGGTCGATGATTGTCATTCCGACCAGTATGGGAGAAAGGGGGAGTATTGTGTAGAGTCACAGGTCTGTTACAGATTCAGATGTGATATCCCAGATCAGCCAGTTGTTCAGACTCTACAGTTCTGCAGATGAAGATTCTCTTTGCGCAGTTTCAAACTCGACGTTCAGATTCCGAATCCACAGTTTGATGCGCAGGTTCAAACTCGATAATTGGTTTTGAGTTTCAGTTACAAACACACACATGTATGCGGTCTTTCCAGATGATGTTTACCATCTTTTGTCGTGGTCCCCATCATTCTTCTTGTCTTGTCGTCCAGAGTTTTCATGTGATCCATAGGGACTCCAGAGTAGATGACCATTCCCTATGTCATGTTGCAAGGGTTTTCATTTGGTATCGTAGGTACTCCTGAGTAGAGTACCATTCTCTGTGCCAGATGGGAGAGACCCAGTTCTCTGATGAGGAGACTTTCAGACTTCATTCTCCAGCGACCGTGGACTCCGACGAGGATTGCACTCCACGACTCTTTTAAGTTCGACCCTTTTCAGAGATGGAGTAGTTGTCCACATTGTTGTGGCGGGCCAGAGTACTCCGACGAGGAGACTCATTTTTAGTTGGTGACTTTGACATACGCAGTACAGAGTACACCCGGTTTGACTCATACTCCAGCCCGTTCGTCCTCCTCACATGCACGTCATGAGAAGCAACGTCCTCGATAGTAGCCGACAGTTGTCTGCGTTGAGTTGATATTGTCTGTAGTGTCATGTATTGTGAGTTGAGTTTCTTTCTGTTTGTTCAAGCTAAGCATTGCATGCTCCAGTTTGAGGGGGAGTGTTGGAGTATATGCGTCTTATGTGTAGGAGATGGGACCCCATCCATATTTTAGTCCCACATCTACCAGTTTGGAGATATGGAGACTCAATGGGTGCTATATAAGGAGCCCCACACCCATGTATTCTGATGAGAAAAAGCAATGCAACATGTGCTCCTTTGAGGGCTTCTCCCGTGGTTTCATCCCTCTCCTTACGGAGTAGGGTTTCGCGTAAAAATTCTTGTATTCCAAGTTCATATTTCTGTTCTTATGCTATGTTTATCATTCCGCTTCCGCATTCTCTATTTTCTAACAACTCCAAAATACACATTCACATGGATCAGATTATTTGTTTCTCGAAAGAGATGGGCCGTATATGTAATGACCCCAATGTTGTTCCTCATATTATTGAGATGATATTGGATTACACATAGCGTAAATTATATTTCTCTCATTGATGGTTGGTCTAATCAACAACATGCTGACTGCATATATGTAGAGTTCCTGCATCTTTCACTGTAGTTGCATTTTCTCATATTATTGGGGTGCAATGAAAGTGAAAAGGAGACTCAAGTCACGTAGTGAAGCCGTTGGGATAGCCTGTGTCATGCTTTGAAAGCTTACAAAGGAACGACTTTCAAAGTACAAAAAATACGAGAACGCTTTAATATATAAAAATATTTAATCTAACTAATCAAGATTTATTAAAGTGTATTCTTTAATTTCAGGATGAAATCTCTTAATCCGCGAAACAATCTACTTAAGGTCAATCAGTTGACCAGTCCGAATTATTCGAATTGGATCCATAGTTTGGAACTCGTACTTAAGACAACACATGACATATGTTCTCTCATCTGTGAATCATGAGAACCCTCAGACAAAGGATGACCAGTAGTTCAATAAGAAGTGGGACGGGGATCACTCAATCACTCGTTGCTACATTCTTGGATCATTGTCTAATGTGCTTCAAAAGCAACTTATTATATTGAACCCGCTCATGATATATGAAGCTTCAAAAGCAACTTATTACATTGAACCCGCTCATGATATATGAAACACACTCTTTCTACATTAAGGTCCACTGAGGACATATGAAGAAAGAATATGTATCTAGTGGTGTAATGATTGTACATGTTAAAGGGAAGCGCGAGAGGAAATGTGGATCTCGGAAGGATTCAATCCAAGAGAAGAAGAAAGGTTAAATTGTTGATTAATCTTCTAATGCTTCAACACATCTGATATCCATGGAGATGGATGTCTACCATCACTGCTATAAGCCAAAATTCTGAAAAAGTAACCTTTTAGAATACCTAAAGTCCTTAAAGTCCTTAGATAAGGACAAACGTATAACTATGTCAAACATGAAATCTACATTCATCGTTGAAACCAACTTACTCGTAAGACGAGAAGGCAGTTGGGTTGTTGATTTTGGTGCTTCTGTTCATGTATGCATTCAATTACATATGTTTCAAGACACCAGAGAACTTGATGAAGGGGGATTGTCATCCAGATGGGATCCGATGCAACTGCTGCAACGATCATCATTGGAACCTATAGGCTATCATTATCCAGTGGATTATCTCTATGTACCATATGTTAAAAGGAACTTACTTTCCGTATTTGAGCTAGTTAGACATGGATATACTTTCATTTTCTATAATAAACTTATCATAAGTCGTTATGGTAATTTTATAGCAGATGATTATCAAATAACATGTGGACTCTATGAATTGAACATGTATGAATGTGTCATGAATGTCAATACCACTATTAATAATTGAACTCCTAAACGATCAAGAGAAGATGATGATTTTAACTATGGTCTGACATCAAAGACTTGGACATGTGTCTATTGATAGGATCAATAGATTGGTAAAGGATGTACCTCTATATTTCCTAGAAGTCTGTGATTTACCTACTTGTGAACATTATATTCGTGGAAAAATGTCCAGGACACCCATCTCTAAGAAAGGTAAACGGTGCGAAGGTATAATCGACCTAGTACATACCGATGTATGCAGTCTCTTTCATATTGTGACTCGAAATGGACATCAATATTATATGACCATTATTGATGATCATTCACGGTAAGGTTTTGCCTTCTTATTACATCACGAACACGAAGCCTTTAAAAAGTTCAAAAAGTTCATGGCTTTGGTTGAGAACCAAACCTGCAAGAAGATAAAACGAATTCGATCTATCCGAGGTGGCGAATACCTCTCAGATGAATTCAAAGAATACCTTAAAGAGAGGAATTATTTCCAATCTGAATCCTCCAGGTACTCCTCAACTCAACGGAGTTGCAGAGAGATGCAACAGAACCATGTTGGACATAGTGAGATCAATGATGAGTAAAGCGAACTTATCGCTCAGTTTTTGGGGACATGTAGTGGAGACCGCAGCTTATGTCCTTAACAAAATTCTTTCTAAATCTGTACCTAAAACCCCTCGTGAGCTTTGGTATGGTACCATGCCAAGTGTACGACACTTTAGAATTTGGGGTTATTTGGTCCGTGCCAATAACGTAGATTCAAGCAAGTTGGAATATTACACTAAAGAGTGCTACTTCATTGGATATCTAAATAATGGTATTTGATACCAATTTTATGATCCTGAGACTCAAAAGATATTTGTTTATAGAGACGTCAAATTTTTGGAGATGAATTTCATAGAAGTCAAGAAAATAATGAAGTTAAGGAACTAATCGAGTCTAGCAAGAACGATGAAGTTACCACACCAGAAACTAAAGAGATAATTGAAAATGACACGATCGTACCTCTTCTAAAGAGTTCTAGGTTGCAAGACAACTTGAAATGTATTGATTCCATGTATCCGAAGAGTCTGATAATGATCCAACTTCATTTAATGAAGCTTTGAGTGATCGTGACATGGATAGTTGGATGCTAGCAATGGACTCTGAAATAAACTCAATGCATAAGAGTGATGTATGGATCTTCGAAGATCCACCTAAAGGGGTCAATGCCATTGGGTGCAAATGGATCTACAAGAGAAAGATTAGACCCGATGGGAAAGTAGAATCTTCAAAGTACGGCTCGTAGCCAAGGGATACATACAGAGAGAATGCGTTGATTACGATGAGACATTCTCTCATGTGGCCATGTTTAAATCCATCATGGCATTGCTTTCTATAGCTGCACACATTGACTATGAAATCTGGCAGATGGATGTCAAGACATCATTCCTTAATGGATATCTCAAAGAGGATGGAACCCCATGGCTTTATAACTTAGAAGAATAATAAAGTGTGCAAGCTGAAGAAATCCATCTATGAGCTCAAACAAGCTTCTCGTAGTTGGAACATCCGATCCGATGAAACCATAAAGTGTTAAGATTTCGTCCAGAATCCGGATAAATCGTATGTGTACAAGAGGCTTATGGGTGCGCCATAGTTCATTGTACTTTATGTAGATGACATCCTTATCATTGAGAATGATACATGGATAATGACTAGTGTTAAGATTTAGTTAGCCCATACCTTCGATGAAAGATCTCAGAGAAGCCTCTTATATCTTGGATTTGAAGTTGTTTAGAAACAGAGAGAAGATGATATTGAGACTATTACAATAAGGATATATCAAGAAGATCTTGGAAAGATTCTACATGGATAACTCCAAGAAAGGCTTTCTTCCTTTAGGACATGATATTCACCTATCTAAAGGGATATCTCCTCAAACGGTTGAGGAAAAGAAAGCCATGGCCGGACGCCATTATGCATAAGTTATAGGAAGCTTGATGTATGCCATGATGTGTAGTGTGTACAAGACCAGACATCTGCCATGCAGTGGGAGTAGTAAGCCGTTACCAATCCTGCTATGGAGAGAAACACTGGACTGCAGTAAAGAGCATCTTCAAGTATCCAAGAAGAACTCAAGACTACGTCTTGATTTATGTAGATAATGATCTCCAAGTCTTAGGGTACACTAATTCAAACTTCCAATCAGATGTGGATGATAGGAAGTCAATCTCAATGTTCTTATTCCTGTTGAATAATGGTGCTGTGAGCTGGAAAAGTAAGAAACATGACACCACAACTGACTCAACAATTGAAGCAAAATACATAGCGGTATCATATGCTGCTAAAGAGGCTGTGTGGTTGCACAAGTTCATCCAGAAACTTGCCGTAGTTTCCTCATCGGAATCTTCCATTCTATTGCTCTACGATAACACGTGTGATAACACAGGTGCCATAGCGTTTTGCAAGAGTCTTGCATGTTTGTTGATGTTCCATTAGATCATAATAGGTATGGAACAATTGACTCGCATTTCTTTCTCGCAAATGAGACTCTTTCAAGTCAATCTAGATTGCACATGTAATCTCATAGTATATCACAGTTTGTAATCCGAAGAATAATCCCATTTAGTTGCTAAGCACATACCATACCAATGTTCTTGTCCTACGTAGGATACTTGCCTATCTTGCTCTTTGATTCACATTTCTTTCTTGTGAATGAGACTTCTTTAGGTTGATCTAGATTGCATATGTAATCTCATAGTGTATTACATCGTTTGCAGTCAAAGTAATAATGCCATTTAGTTAGCAAGCAGAAACCATACTAATGTTTTCGTCCTACATGGTATACTTGTCTGTCTAGCTCTTTGGTTATGGCACTACGAGAATATGTAGCTTCACATGTCCTTTGACTGATGCTAGGATGATTCATGCCCATCTAGATTAGGTCTCGTCGCATGTTGATGAGGTCACCTTAGATTTCGGGTTTTGGATGCTTTCTCCTACGATAGAGTAAAAAAAGTCAAATGATAAATGCATAAATCTCTAGTTCATGGAAGTGGATCTCGGTGGTGGCTACGGTAGTAGATTGAAGATACCTTGACCCTTACTCCAACCCAAGTGGAGGCAATTGTGCAACGTGGGTGCATTGGCATTGCTTGGAAGTTGGAACTACAATAATAATGTTACGTGGAGTGGTGGCAGAAACACCACGTGGATAGGTGCCCCTATGTAGGCAACGATGGTAGAGATCAGAGAGTACAGGTGGGGGGGGGTGCTTGGGATACATATCACATGTATAGGATTGCTGCTTTGGGATCATATGGCATGAAATATCGTGATATATTGAATAGCGTGTCCTATGCCTCATTTTATAGTGAGAGGCCAGGCAAGGGTTACATAAATACAAATAAGGTGGGCACTAGACCCTAACCTTAATACTATCATGGTCATTGTTGGAAGAAGAGAATAAGAAGATGTTTATTCCAAAGAACACTAGGCTCTTTTATATAGAGAAAGCCTACGGGTAAATTACATAAGATGGAATAAGGAAAATAAACATAACAGAAAAAAACATAAATTCTAGATATATCTCCACTCCCCCCCTCAAGATGGAGCATAGATGTCAATCATGCTCAGCTTGGAAGAACACTTCTGGAATGACCCTCTGAGCAATGGTTTGGTAAAGATGTCTACAGTCTGCTCTCCTGAACTGACATGGGAAGTAGAAATCAAGCCCTTTTGAATCACATCTTCGGTATAGTGGCAATCTACTTCAATATGTTTTGTTCTTTCATGAAACACATGATTATTAGCAATAAATAATGCTGCTTGATTGTCACATTGTAATTGCATGGGTAGAGGTACATCTATATGCATATCTTCTAATACATCTCGAACCCACATCATCTCTGTAATTGCCTGTGCCATGGTTCAGATTCAACACTAGATCTAGCCACCACTGTCTGTTTCTTGCTTTTCCAAGAAACCAAAGAGCTGCCAACAAACACAACAAAACCTGAAATAGACTTCCGATCTTTAGGGCATCCTGCATAATCCACACCAACACATGCAGAAACAAAGACATTTGTTTCTTTCCTGAACAAAAGTCCTGCACCTGGAGACGACTTTAGATTCAGTATCATGTATGTGGCATCCATGTGTACTTGTCTGGGCTGTTCCATGAACTGACTCTCCCGACTTACTGCAAAAGCGATGTTAGGTCTAGTGATAGTAATATAGAGAAGCTTTTCCACTATCTCTCTATATCTTCTCTTGTCAACCTCCTCTATATCATCTTCATATAATTTCATGCTAGGATCCATGGGAGTAGTCGAGGGTCGATAGCCGATCATGCCGTCTTAACAAGCATGTCTGTAATATACTTCCTTTGGGTCATCACAAGACCCTGCGCATTCCTAGCAAATTCCAACCTCAGAAAATATCGTAGGGTACCAAGGTCCTTAGTCACAAACTGATGGCCTAGAAATGCTTTTGCCATCTTTATCCCCTACATATCATCTCCCGTAACAATTATATCATCAACATATACCATGATAACAACGATACCTTTGGGAGTCTTCTGAACAAACAAAGAATGATCAGCATTTGATCTTTTGAACCCTTGCTTTTGAATTATGTCAGAAAGCTTCTAAACCACGCCTGCGGGCTTTATTTAAGACCATATATCGCCTTGTGAAGTCTACACACCATCTGACACTCCCCCTCAGCAGCAAACCTTGGAGGCTGCTGCATGTGGACTTCTTCCTGCAGATCCCCATAAAAAAGCATTCTTAACATCAAGCTGAAACAAGGGCCAATCACGTACCACAACAACTGAAAGGACACGTAGAGTGGAATGACGTGCAATTGGAGAAAAAATCTCCATATAATCTATGCCATAGGTTTGAGTAAACCCATGTGCCACTAGTCTTGCTTTGTAAAGATCAAGGCTGCCATCTGCATGATATTTGACAGTAAAAACCCATTTACAACTGACAACAGAAGCTCCTGGGGGAGCAACAATGATGCAGCGTGACCCCAAATTATGGGGCCACATTTATTAAATTAAATAGTAGTCAATTTTATTTACGTTTTTAGCGGTCGTGTTGGCCTAATTGAATAATTGAGATCGCATGTGATCTCAACGTTGATTTCGTAGATTTTAATTATAATTGTTGGTCAATTAATTAGTTAGAGTCTAATTAAAGTCATTAGAGGTCAATTAAAGTTGTTAGAGTCCAATTAGGAAAGTCGGTTGTCAATTTAATTGAGTTTACTATTTTTGTAAACCCTCTCTCCTATATAAAGAGAGGGTAGGCCATTGTTTTTAGTCAGTCAATGATTATGAAAATTTGAGAGTTATCTCATTATCTCCCTCCTTCTCCTCTCTCCTCCCGCGATCTCCGCGTTCTTCTTCTTCCATCCCTCGTTACCGACGAGTTTTTTCTTCCTCTCAAACCCTCCATTATTCTTCCACCGATATTCCACCGTTAACATTCAATTTTATCCGCGCGCCAAATCGTGTTTGCATCAATTGGTATCAGAGCATGGCATTTAGGTCGTTCTCACGATCTAACGATCCGTCCCGGCGCTCGCACCGACATCATCGTTCGTCCGAACAAACACGACGAGCCATCTCCGCCATCGACGCCACCTTCAACGAGACGGGAGACATGATACGTGATTTGCAGGCCAACCTCGAATCCATGTCTCGGAACCTAATGGCCTACTTTGAGGCCTACCGCGACGCCCAAGCAAAGCCGCCGACCGTCGAAGCTGTTGCCGCAAGTTTTGACGAAGAAATCTGCCCCGTGGAGGAAGAAATGCTCGCAGTCCAGGCGAGTTCAGACCGGCCGCCGCCGCCGAAGACGTCCCGAATGCCACCTACTACCCCGTCGCAACCCAACGACGGCAACATCTCATCGGCAGACCCCCCGCTCACATCCTCGGCCGCTCCGATCAGACCCCCAACCCTCCCAGAAACCCCTCTAGCCACGTCGGCCCTTCCCATGGACCCGCCCAGTCCTCGCGTTTCACCGACCAGCCCTTCCCCACTGTCGCCCCACGCCCCTGCCCCCATATTCCCTCCCGCAGACCTCCCCAGGGGCCTCCTCATCCTCCGCCGACCTCCCCCGCGCTCCACCACCGCAACCCCCAACCCCTCCCTCACCATCGCCCTTTCCCCACAGCGCCGCGCACCCGGCCACCCCTGCCTCACCGCCGCACTCCGCACCTCTTCCCCTCGCCATCGCCCGGCGCACCAACGCGCCACTGCGCGTCCCTTCCCAACGCCCGCCCCAACCACCCGTTCCCACCCGGCCACGCAACACACCCGCGCACAACCGAGCCACCGCCACCCCGAGCACCATCCGCATCTGCGCGCGCTTCCACGGGCACCACGCGCCCCCCATCCCCGCCGATCCGCCAAACGCCGACGCCGCCTTCTGCTGGAGAAGGACGAAACCCTTACGGGGTTTGTTTCGATCACAGGGATTGAATCCCCCAATTTCAGGGATTTGGAGTTGAGGTGGGAAAATTGCAAATTAAAATTTCCTAAAATCCATATTTGCAGGAAGGCCCAAAGCAATAGGAATGTGAGGAAAATTGAAGGGGTACGAAAATTGCAGTGGTACCCTCCACTTGGGAAAAACTATAAACGTAATGTTGAAGATGATCCCATGGGAGGAAATTGAAGCCAATTCAAGGATAATTTCTCCAACTATCCACCTACGTCACGCAATTCGTCAGGAGCCGAATTTTTAAAGCGGTGGAGAGTTGATGCAGCGTGACCCCAAATTATGGGGCCACATTTATTAAATTAAATAGTAGTCAATTTTATTTACGTTTTTAGCGGTCGTGTTGGTCTAATTAAATAATCGAGATCGCCTGTGATCTCAACGTTTATTTCGTAGATTTTAATTATAATTGTTGGTCAATTAATTAGTTAGAGTCTAATTAAAGTCATTAGAGGTCAATTAAAGTTGTTAGAGTCCAATTAGGAAAGTCGGTTGTCAATTTAATTGAGTTTACTATTTTTGTAAACCCTCTCTCCTATATAAAGAGAGGGTAGGCCATTGTTTTTAGTCAGTCAATGATTATGAAAATTTGAGAGTTATCTCATTATCTCCCTCCTTCTCCTCTCTCCTCCCGCGATCTCCGCGTTCTTCTTCTTCCATCCCTCGTTACCGACGAGTTTTTTCTTCCTCTCAAACCCTCCATTATTCTTCCACCGATATTCCACCGTTAACATTCAATTTTATCCGCGCGCCAAATCGTGTTTGCATCAAACAACCAAGCTCCATATACCGCGAGCTCGCTGAGCATGCATTTCCTCCTCCGTGGCTAAACGCCAACAACTCTCCTTCAATGCGTCCTGATAGTTCCTGGTATCTCCACAGCAAGGCCTTTAATGTCGGATTTCGGTTTCGTTTCGGTAACCCCAGAAAAGGAATTTCGGTGAAATGCCTGTCTGGAAATGACTTGAAATCTCATTTTTTTTATAAAATTAAAATTTTTGATGTTGGTCAATCATTAAATGAGATAGAAATACACATTTCTATTATAATAATAAGTTGTTTTCATGATCAAGGCCTTAATTATCGGTTTTGATCACCATCTCGGAGACTGGCTGGAATTTCAGTGAAATGGCCGGAAATTCTAGAAATGACTTGAAATCTCAATTTTTTTTATAAAATTAAGATTCCTGATGTTGGTCAAGCATTAATTGAGATAGAAATACACGCTTTTACTATAATAATAAGATGTTTTCATGATCAAGGCCTGAAATATCGGTTTCGGTCACCATATCGGTGATTGGGTGGAATCAAATTTTGGTACATATGATAATATTTATTTTGAGTTATGACATTGAAATTTTCCTTCAAGCCCAGAAAGAAGTAAAGAGAAGCAATGGTTTTATATGCATAGATGCCTTTCAAATTGAAATATTATATATTCATATTATAATTATACAAGTCCACAACCACATAATTACGTAACATGACACATGAAATTCCAAACACATAATGCACATACACAGATGCACTACCTTACTACTAGTAGTAGTCTAGTACCAAATTTATTTATCTGGGAGACTAGGAATGACATTCAATCATCCAAACCAAGAATTCCTAGGTGGATCCATGTATCCTGTATGATTCCTTCCTCCATAACGTGACCTGATGGAGTCCCTATATTCCACATAATCCTCCCATGTCATATATGAGTACATGGTTTTGTAGTCCAATCCTAGGATACTTGTCACCCGAAGAGGCAGAAGCCGCAGAATCACGCGGAGGTCGACGCTAGGAGGATGCAACGTGAGAACCTCGAGATGAAGAAGATGGAACAGGAGCCGCAGGAGGAGAAGCCATCTGAAGGGGTTGAGATAGAGGTACTGCAGGGTAATAATATGGAAATATACCATATCCTGATCCAGCGCCAATCTGGGATTGGGAAGAGGTATTGGTATATTGTTGTTGATTTCCCGGAAATACCCCATAAGTACCACTACTATAAGCATATGACCCATATCCGGGAGAGAAAACATCATATGAATCATTTTTCCCTTGAGATCCATATCCACTGAAGGGGCTTGAAGTTGTCCCGCCAGCAAATATTGAATCTCCAACATCCATACTCAATGATCCCACCGAAGATATGAGATCTTCCATAATGGTGTCATCTTGGACTTGTCCCCGAGGGTGGGATTGCGGGTACAAGGGGTATGGACAATAATCCATTTGCTCTGCAGCTGGGTCTCGACTAGGACTTGGAATATATTGACCATGTATGTTTGTACAGTAGCCCGTGTATTCTTGTACAGGAAGTCCAGCATGTACTCCTTCAAATCCAGATCCAGTAGCACCCCCACCAGATGTCGCCCCTTCATCTTGCATGTAATCTTCTGCTGCAACAACACCTCCACTACCACTTGATTTGGATTTTGACTTAGACCTGGTGGAGGAGTCGTCAGAATCACTTTCCAACCCTCCAACTGGGTCTGGATGTCTCCCCGATCTAGCCATATAATCTTCAACATTTGCCTCCATTTGCGAGGCAATCTGTGTATTTGGTCTTCCTCCTCTCTCGTCGAGTACGGGAGCGCCATTATCATCCATCCACTTCTATAAGACGTCTTCCTCATCGTCATCGTCATCTTTAATCTTGAATATATATGCAAGGTCGATGGGATCTATGTATTCTTGCTTGTCGCGTCCTTTCCTTGCATGCTTCATTTTCAACTTGAGGTTGTAATGGATATAGACAAGATCATGTAGCTTTTGTACTTCTAAGAAATTTCGCCTTTTGGAGTGGATGAGGTTAAAGGTGCTCCAATTTCTCTCGCATCCTCCAGCGGACGCAGTCTGCGACAATACCTTCACAGCCACTTGTCGCAAATTAGGTGCATCTAATCCATACAGGATCCACCATTCACCTGCAAGGTACAAATTATTTTAGTCATGCTAGATAATTAATATTACTGCTTGATACTTCAAGATCATACATTAATACACACCTGGAAGAGTATTATTACGACCGTTGATCGCGGTCATTCTTCCAAAAGAACCCAAGGACTCCCTAAAGTATTTTATCTACAAGGTAGAAAATACCAAATTCAATAATAAATTTAAGAAGAGAAGACATCAGATATTAGGAAGATATGATATTGTATACCTCATTTATACAATGTGTTTGGACATCTCTTGACTTCAAATTTTTCTCCACCACAACTTGAAGGGCTGATAAGAACTCAGGACGAGTGCCAAGGTTGTGCTTGTAGTGGTATTTCGGATTAAGATAATACGCTGAAAACATACAAAAAAAGTACTTAAGGGTGACTGAATAAAGCTAAATTATTAACTTAAAGAGAGTAATGTCCAAAATGCATGCCAGCTTGGTGAAGAGGATGTGACAACATTTTCGACCAACGTTCGTCGATGATGCCCAACCTCACCTTATAACCTTTTCCTACATTTTTTTTCACTTTCTCCTTCATCACCCGCATAGCTTCGTATATCACACCCATGGTTGGTTTCTTATCACCATCCACTATTTTCAAGACTGACACAACCGGCTCCATGATTTTTATCGCCCTGGCAGTGTCGTCCCAAAAATTGACATTGTTGATCAAGGTTTCTGCCCTTCTTCTTTGATCAGTGCGAAATTCGGGAATCTCGAACCATTCCCCTGAACAACACATTTTCTTTAAACCAACTTTGTGTTGTTGCATGCTTTGCAACCCTATAAAATTGGTTGCAAATCTTGTAATTCCAGGCCTTACGATGTCACCACCACACATCCTTCGCATCAATGCTAGGACTTTTGAATGGTTATAGATGAATGTCGTGATTGATCGTGCATTATCAACAACATTCATGATGGTTTTCTTCTTTCCAAAATCTTTAAGGATCAGGTCTATGCAATATGCAACACAAGGTGTCCAAAAGATGCCATACCTGTTGGAAGACATGATCATCTCACCAGCCTTCTTGACCCATTGTCGGTCACAATTTGAACGATGTTCTCTTAACCGGCCTCTTCTATGACATCTTTCAAGAGTTTCAGTATGTACTTGTGACTCTTGACATGTTCAGATGCATCTACAGACCTTATAAATACCGTTTTCCCATCACAATATACGAGAAAGTTGATGATTTGCTTTCTCTATAGCTTGTCCAACCATCACACATGAGGGTAACTCCATACTCCGGCCACTTCTTCTTCAATTCGGCAATATACTCCCCAATCTCCTCTTTCTCCATGGGGAGATACTTGTTCATTATCACGTACGGAGTAGGAGCTGTCACGCCTCCTCCTGCTGCAGCAATCTCATCAATTGCGTGCTGCAGGAAGGGTCCCTTTGCCACGTTGCCGGAATACCCTCTCCAACAAACAACTTTGTAACATCCCTTCCTACCTGCTCCCTCATATTACCGAATGTGCCCTTTAATGTCTTTTGCTTTGGATCTTTGCTCGGAACATAGTGATCAGAACTGCTCCTTCTCAGAAATGCTTCTATGCCCTTTTATTTCTTCTTTGGTAGCACCATAGCTGCACCACTTCCACTTCCACTACCGCTTCCCGATGCAATATTTATCGGGAACCTTGAACTGCCACCGACACGTCCAAGGCCACCACGACCACCGAGTTCCCGTCTCTCATGCTCGCTCCTCATAGAGTCGCGTAATGCTGCCTTATATGCATTTCTTACAGCCTCTGTTTGAATATCTTGTGGATATTGGATATCGTCATCATCAGAATCAGACAAGACATTGAACTCTCTATGGAACATGAATTAATTAAACTCCTCATCTCTTCGCCCCTTTTCTTTCTTCTTCTCACTCTTCCCTTCCAAGTGAGCCTTCACTTCAGCTCTGATCTCTTTTGGACATGTAGGGCATTTAGCAACATTCACGTAGCCGCCAACGAGATGTTGTTTCAGTCTTGTGATTCCTCCTCCTCCAATGATCTTCCCACAAAATTTGCACTGAGGTTTTGACTTGTTGCCATCAGGAGCACTAGCATATTTCCATCCAATCTCTCCACCAACCATTGCAGATTGAGAGTCGGAATCAGAGTCAGAAGCCATTATCTTCACTTCTTGAGCATTAACAAATTAACAATGTAATATATGATGATGTTATGAACATAAGAACATGAAAAAATGGATATGTAAAATCCATAAACCAATCTACTAAATTTGTACCCAATCAAAAGAAATTATTTACTATAATTAGTACTAAAATATTTATCAAAAAGGGAGTCATTGACTATAGTTGTCATTAAAGATATCCAAAGTGTCGATATGGATCGTATGATTTGATTCCTAACCGTATGTTTAGATATCCAAAGGAAATGATGTATATTTAGATGTTGATTTCAGCATCGAAAATCAACTCTAATTTTTCAAAATAATGTAGCATGCATTCATTACATATTTAGAGCAGTGATAAATTGAGAATTAATCGTGGATAGCAACAAAATTATAATGAAAGTACTTACAGACAATCACAAACACAGCAAGACTTGTCGTCAAGGAGAGAGCAAGAGAGCAAGAAGGCTTGTGAGTTATGAGAACTCTTTGAGTTGTGTGTGTGGTGAAATAGTGCAATGGATGCCACCATTTATAGGCCTCCAAAGAATCTTTATCAAGGGCCTACAACCAATATAATATGGATGAAATTCAAAACATCTTTCAAAGAATCTAGCTAGGTGTCTAAAATACTAGCTAGGTGTCCTAGTGAGTCCAAATTTCAAAGAATCTAGCCAACTTTAGTCATTTCATATTTTTCTTTATCAAGGGCCTACAACCAATATAATATGGATGAAATCCAAAATATCTTTCAAAGAATCTAGCTAGATGTATAAAATACTAGCTATGTGTCCTAGTGAGTCCAAATTTCAAAGAATCTAGCCAACTTTAGTCATTTCATATTTTTCTTTATCAAGGGCCTCCAACTAATATAATATGGATGAAATCCAAAATATCTTTCAAAGAATCTAGCTAGGTGTCTGAAATACTAGCTAGGTGTCCTAGTGAGTACAAATTTCAAAGAATCTAGCCAACTTTAATCATTTCATATTTTCTTTAGTCATTTCACCACTTTTTTGACCATTTCGGCCAAAAGTAGCCGACAAGAAGAAATTTTGGCCAAAATTCTATGCTTGCATGTGAAGATATTCCAAATTTCGGTCATTTCGGCCGAAAGATGCCGGGATGGACTGAATTTCGGTCGAATGTCGGTCGACATGTGTCGAAATCCTGGAAACAGATATACCAGTATGTTTCGATATCGGTTTTCGACCGAAACCGAAATTCGACTGAAATTCGGTCGAATTTCGCCGAAATTTAAGGCCATGCTCCACGGTAGATAAGGCCACAACAAACCTCTGAAAATCACCAGTGAGGCGATGGAATGAAACTTGTGAAGCAAGTAGGTAGGATGCACAAGTCCGCTTCTGCTTCCGTTAGGCAATAGGTACATCCATATCATCAGCAGTACTCACCAGTATGCTGTTCTCCTGCTAAGATCCCTGCACTTGGCACTTGCACATTTTCAACCCCATCGTTAGAAATATCACCTGGACAGACCTGGGGTATGGTGGATGAAGGACCACTTCCGTGAGCAGGGACAGCACGACGGGTATAAAATCTCGATAAAGGTGACACTGGTGGTTGTGGAGGTGGTGGTGGTAATGGTGGTGGTGGTGGTGGAGCAGTAGGAGTTGGTATGGGAACAGACGAACGCATAAGAGGAGGCGGCACATAAACCTCATCATCAGTAGTAGAGGAGGTCAACCTGTCGCCTGTAGGCAAGAAATACATCACATACTCAAAGAAGGTGACATCGGCACTGACATAATATTTCATGTTCACAGGGTCATAATATCTGTAACCCTTTTGAGTACGAGAGTACCCGACAAACACACACTTGACAGCCTAGGCGAGAGCTTGTCAAGTCCTAGAGAGAGCTGATGAACGAAAGCAACAGAGCCAAAGGCACGATGAGTTAGGGAGAACAATTCGCTGTCAGGAAAGACAATAGAAAGAGGAACTTTCTCACCTAAGACAGATGGTGGCATACGATTCACCAGATAACACGCCTCAAGGACAGCATCACCCCAAAAAGACACGGGAGTACAACTCTGGATAAGTAAAGTCTGAGTGATATCAAGAAGATGGCGATGTTTTCTCTCAGCAATGCCATTTTGCTGAGACGTGCAAGCATAAGTCGTTTGATGGATAATGCCGCCATGGCCTCAAATTTCAACGAAAGTCGGTCGAATTTCTGTCAAATATCGATATCATGTCGAAATCGAAATTCGACTGAGATGGCCGAAATATGGGGGCCCTAGTACAAAAAATAACTAAAATGATCGAAATTCGATCGAAATTCCGTTTCGGTCAATCACCGAAATGGTGACCGAAACTGACATTTAGGGCCTTGAACGCCGCAAGACAAGAAGAATTCACGAGTGCAAAACTCCAAGGCATTATCCGTACGCACAATTTTCATATTTGAAGAAAAAACATTCTGAACTTCATTTATAAGATTTTTGATTACATCCCTTGCTTCGGATTTATTCTTTAACAAAAACACCTATGACAATCTAGAGAAATCATCAACCATGACTAGGTAAAACCTGTATCCCTGGTGATCAGGAACACGACTCAGACCCCAAATATCAACATGCAATAACTCGAAAGGGAGTACTGCTCCGAGATTGACGACTAGGGAAAGTAGATCTGTAATGCTTTCCCAACTGACACGCTTCACACTGAAAAGAAGAATTCGGTGAAATCTGGGGCAAGATATGACGCAACTTCTGAAGAGGGAGGTGACCAAAGAGTAGATGCCAAGTAAAATAAGAGACTGTTGCATTGGACTGAGATGAGACACCAGCATAAGGAGTTCGGACCAACCAATAGAGGTCATCCTACTCACAGCCACAACCAATCACCCTGCCGTAAAGAATATCCTGAAAATAAGAGACGATGGGTCAAAAATAGCGCGATAATGCAAATCCTTTGTAATTTGACTGATAGATAGTAAGTTCATTGAAAAATCTGGAGCATGCAAGACATTCTGTAGACGCATAGAGGGTGTTAAAGTGATCTCCCCCTGTCCAAGGATGGGGGAATGGGACCCATCTGCAATCACGAAAGATCTCCCTGGCGGAATCTCCCTGTACGATGTAAGTTTATCTTTGTCTTGACAAAAATGATGTGTCGCACCAGAGTCCATAATCCATTCAGAAACTTCAGAACCATGACAGGAAGTAGAGGCACAAGCATTACCTGATGTGCTAGCAGGGGCTGACGTACTGGCAGAAGCTGAAGCTGTTATGTCCGAGTGACTTCTTGTAGAGTCAGTAGAGGCAGGAGGTATGATATCTCAGAGTCTGGCAACAAGATCCTCAAACCGCTGGTCTGAAGTAGATGACTATGGAGACGCAGCATGCTCGGCTACATGGGCTGATGCAGGAAAACCATGCTTAGAATAGCATGTATCCTCCGTATGACCAGTGCGATGACAAAAGGTGCAAGGCTGGCGAAAGCGGCCACCTCAACCACGACGTCCACGACCACGGAAAGACGAAGAAGCTCCTCTGCCTCTAGAAGCTTCCATTGCTGAAGGAGGTGGAGTAGTAGCAGTAGACGAAACTGTAATTCTGCTAAGCCTTCGATACACTTCCTCCTTGGAGGAATAATAGCGTCTGCAAGGATCTGTGAGCAGGGCGCATCATATTCCGGGTCAATGGCCGCTAGCAAGACCCCCACCATTGTAGCATTCCGGAACGTCTTCTGTTGCTCATGATTCACCGTAAGGGGAATGATGCTGTAGAGTTTCTCAAACATCCCCCGCAAGGATGTATATAACGAATGCAGAGGGCGTCCATTCTGCTTGACCGTAAATATATCATGCTGCAGTTGGAGAATCTTCGTCTCATTTCTCATCTGCGAGTATGTCGCGGCAAGGATGTCCCATGTTGCCTTAGCAATGGGCTGATGGAGTACATCATTAGCAATCTCCATCGTCAGTGTGCCTGAAAGCCAGACTTTGGCATACGAATCATCAGCCTCCCATGAGGCATAAACCCCAGTATTCTCTACCGGCTCATCTTCGGTAAGAATGTGCTTCTTACCATTTGACTTCATGAGACTCATGAACTGCATCGTCCAGAGCTCATAGTTCGTCCCATCCATCTTGACCATGGGCGCTGGACCTTTGAAAGCGCCTATGGAGGGCATGTCGATTTTGTTTTCTGATATTGATGCCAGAGACGGAGAGCTAGGCTTTGTAGACCAAGGAACATATATCTACATAAACATCCAAGGATTTGAGTGCACATGTAGACCTATGCACTCAAATCTATAGGAAATGAGAGAGAGGAGGGGACGGGGGGCGGCGGGAGAGGGTGGCGGGGCCGACGGGAGAGGGTGGCGGTGGCGACGGGTATAGGGTGGCTGCGAGAGGGCGGTGGGGCTGGATGGCGGCGCCGACGAGTTGAGAGAGAGAAGGTGGCGGCACCGACGAGAGAAGAGGAGAGGGCAACTAGGGTTTAGGGTGGTGGCTCTGATACCATGTTGGAAGAAGAGAATAAGAAGATGTTTATTCCAAAGAACCCTAGGCTCTCTTATATAAAGAAATCCTACGGGTAAATTACATAAGATGGAACAGTGAAAATAAATATAACAGTATAATACATAAATTCTAGAAATATCTCCACAGTAATAGTCGACAACGCTTTGAGCCTTGTTTATGGAAGCCAGAAGTGTTCATTTTATTCACTGTCCAATTTTTTCTACCATTTTCTGTCAGTGGTATTCTCTTATCACATGGAATACTTGAAGGACTTGAAGGTTCTATGATGTACTTTTTTTCCTAATTATTATAAATATACATTTTAGAATGTAATGTATACCTTCATCACACAGTGTTCTTTTTTAAAAATCCACGGTTTCTTGTAGATACTTTGTTAGTTCGTCCTTAAGTAAAGTAAAAATATATGACAAGGTTAGTCCTTAGTGCAAACCATTGTTATACAATATGGTTTCGAAAGGCAATTGGAATAAAGAGCGAGGGCTACCATAAAAATGGAGAAGAGTGGACAACCATGAATCAGGTAGGGGAACCGCCGGAGGAGGGTTGGCATTACGTTTCTCATTGGAAGAAAAGGCTGAAATGCTACATGTGCGACGGTTTCGACTATCATGTGGTGGATTGCAACTCGCCACCACGATGTTTCAGCTGTAGGGGTTGGGGAGTGTGCAAGGGAGGAGTCTTCTTCGGGACGATGGCTCAGAGAATTCAAATATGGAAAGGGATGCTAGGCCTTTTGCGGAGGTGGATCGGGTAGTACCATTCAGTTTAGAGAGTTCGAAGAAGAGTTGACTTATTGGGAAATGCATATGCGATGTTTGGAGATCTGCTCGATCTTGGAGGAGGTCAAGAGGGTCCTGGGACCTTCATTTGGGGGAGATGTTGCATCGGTTGGGGATAGGCTGGTGTATGTCAGATGCCTCTCGATGAAGGAAAGGATGATTTTGTTGTCGTATGACCACTATAGGGGTGGTATGCTTTGGTGGGAACCGTGGTTCGCGGATGAAGAATAAGTCGTAATAGGAAGTTGGGTGGCAAGGATCATTTGTGTTCCACTTCTTTTTAGAAAGTTGGAATCTCTACGGCCACCGTTGCGTGAGTTGGCTGTGGCCACGAAGTTTCTATCCGATGGGTTGGGACTGGGATCTCAGGTGAATTCAATGTTGGTTCTCATGAGGGGAGCGAGGACCCGACTGTTGGAGTTGATTTGTTTCTTGAAGGTAGGCTGAGCCACCTTTCTTCTTTTGGTGTTGGTGGTATCGTCCCATCCACTGCTGGTGCTTGAGGCCTCCCCACCATTCTTGGGTTAGATGGGTCTAAGTCCGGGATTGGTGCAGATGCCCGAGCCAGGTGTGGTAAAGTTGCTGGGACTGGAAGTGGGGAGGATATTGGAGTTGAGCTCGTTGGAGTCGCTTCATTGACTAGTATTTCATTGGATAAGAACGATAATGTCGCACCAGAGTTGCGGAGAGTTTAGAGGAGTCAATAGGCGGAGTGCCTCACTTATTTTGACATTCAAATTCGAGAGAATTTCTGGGCGTTAGCACCCGAGTCGCGTGAGACCTAGTTATCCCAACGTCGCTTTCATTCTAGAGAGTTCTACAAGCTTTCCTTTTTATGGGGAACAACTTTTCGGTTGGATGGGATTCGACCATGTTCGAGTTTTTTCGAGTGCTCTTCTCGCTCGATATGATTTGGGGATTTTGCCCACTTATCCAGACCCACATCTGTTGTTTGAAGATCTGATTAGGGCTTTGTCGGTTCGAAGATCAGAACCCAAACTTCCTTCGCTCCTTTATTCTCGCCCCACTTTACTAGGGATGCTGGAGCACGATGTGGGCGGTCTTCCCCTCCAGGAGCACCTGTAGGCCCCTGCTGAAGTTGAAGAGAAGGGAAAGGAGGACACTTTGAAGATGGGAGAGGGTGGAACGTGGGTTGTGGTGGCTCCCTCTAACTCTCCAGCACTGCTTTTGCTGGACACCTTCGTGGGAGATAGGTGAAAAGTTATTGTAAAATACAAAATGCAAGGGGGCTGTGTTTTGACTAGGGCGCAATAGTGGAAGAAGGTGAGCGACAATCTTTGCAGATATCTGGACCCATGCAACAAGGAATAATGAGCCTTCATGCCAAAAGATGGACTTTCGTTATAAAATGGCTTAGGCAACGGGTGCCGTTCCTGCATCTAGGGTTTCGAAGGGTGTTAAATGAAGGTGTTAACACGGAATGTCAGGGGTCTGGGTGACCTGAAAAAGAGAAGGTCGATCGACTCGTTAGTAATTGGCTGATCTTGCGATATTGTGATGCTCCAGGAAACGAAGGTGTGTACGTGAACAACTGCCAGGTAGAGGTCATTGGGTCTCTCCTTTTTGTCGCACTTCAGAGCAATAGATGTATATGGTAGTGCTGGTGGTATAGTTGTTGCATGGAGGAGCGAAGCTCTTGATCTTGTTACTGAGGTCAAGGGAGGTTTGTGCATTCGGTCTTGCTTCGTGATAGACCCAGTGATACACTTAGGTTTATAGGCCAACTGATGGTACTTCTCCTGCGTATATAGGCCAACTGATGCTTCGCAAAGTGATGACTTGTGGGTAGAACTTTGTGATGCGAGAGCTAGATTTCTTGGGGAGAGCTAACATGTAGGAGGGAACCATAATGTAACACTATTGTCTTCCGACCGACCTATTTTGAGAGGGGAAATGACCATGGATTGTAGGACTTTGCTGCCTCAGTTGGTGATTTGGGGTTCGAGGGTGTAGATGTACATGGCACCTGTTATCTGGGCCTCGGTTGATTGGACCACTTCCTGACTTCAACAAAGCTCTTGGAGACCTTCCCTCTGTCTCTGCCATCCTCTAGACTGGAGATAAGGTCTGATCACACCCTATTGGCTTGGGACTCTGGGGTAGGACGAAGTCCGAGATCTTTCTTTAAGCTTGAGAGGTCGTGGTTGCTGGAGGAGAGCTTCAGAGATAGCGCGGTGAAGGGAGATTTGTAAGCCTCGCGCTTCATGGAAGCATGTATATCTGATCAAAGCCGACCAAAATTTATTTTTTGTATAAGTCGCGATAGCAGCAGAATTTAAAAAAACTTCGATGGAACCACATGGATTGGGAACCATTCTAAACCGTTCCATCAGTATCACATGAGTATAGAGTTACCTCTTGAAGCATGATTGTAATCCTCTAGTCTCTAAAGTAAGAGACCTCTGGTCTGAAGTCTGATCCAATGGAGATAATACTTACGGGTGCGGAGATGAACCATGTACTTCCTGTAATCCAACGAGATGATCTTGGAGTTTGGCTCCTGATTTGGTCGTACGAAATCATCCTTCTTCATCGTGATCCCGAAGATCCAAAGATGAAGAAACTCTACACGAGATCGATTGAATCGATCTGGCAACTTAACGACAGGGTTGGCCACCATCAAGGATATTACCCTTACAAGGGGATGACCTTGAGAGAAAAGGTGGAACATCCAACATTAAGAGCATTATCCCAATGGGGGGACGACCCTGTAGAAGTGAAAGGGATAGAGGAGAGAGACTTGTTGATCTTTGGAACGAAGAAGGCAAGGGCGGCCTTTTCATATACGTTTTTTAGACCATTAGGATTGCAATCTTAATTGTTGAATCAATGGTCACGAATAAAGGAGCTCATAACCACTTTTAGGATTAGAGTTGATAACAACTATCAATTTAATTATCCATTTAATCTTCTCAGAAAATTATTCGACAAATAATTAATAAAAAGAAAAAATAAATAGGAGACTCCTAGAATAATGGGGATGCCAACCATGGTTGTTATACCCATGGATGTCCCCCCTTTCTAGGGAGCTCATTTTTATTTTCCTTTTATTATCATTATTATGGTTGTAATATTTCATCAACCATAAAATTATTTAATTATTAATTTTGAAATTTAACTATCAATAAGTAATTTTAAATTTTTTTGATAATTCCAAATAGACCATTGCCAAATATGAATCACATTCATAGGTCCAAAACTAAATGTGAATCATATTTACATTTATTATATAATTTGTATCCACACATTAATATTAATTTTGTGAATTCTATTCACAATCACATCTTAGGATAATGTGAATCTTATCCACACTATTAATGATTATTGTGGATAACACTATCCACATTAATCTTATCCATGATAATTAAATCCAATTTAATAATCTTGGATTCTTCTCCAAAATAATGTGAATCTTATCCACATTATTATTGGATAACCGTGGATAATACTATTCAGGATAACATTGTCTAGGATAATTAAATCCAATTTAATCACCTTAAATTCTCTTCTTCACTCAGTTATTCAAAATCATTGAACATTCCTAATTCTCAGATTTATCTCTTTAGGAACAATCCTCAAACTCCTTTGAAAATAGTATGCCTTCTCCACGGATTTTTGGAGATAGGATCATGCTGATTGTATATCCATGTATAGTGACTTGGACAATGAGATCTAATTTCATATCTAGATCTAGATTACCTTTCGGAGATGTCTGATCGTATCGGAGAAATTACCAATCTTATTGTCACTGGATCTAATTCATATCAATATCTAACATTTAGACTAAGATTGGATGAAAAGCTGCTTGCCTCTCCAGAGGCGGGAGTCTTGTTCTGTTGAAGTTGGTACTTTCAGCTATACTGTTTTTTTCCCTCTCATATAAGCTGCTGTTGGTTGGAGTGGCGAAAAGGCTTGAGGGCATCACATGCATGTTTTTTTGGTCCGTCTCGTGGAAGTGTGGAGGAATGACCCTGGTTGACTGGAAGGTGGTTACCTGTGACACAAACGATGGGGTTCTTGGGAACCGATGCCTCGAAGAGATGAATACGACCCTGCTTTATAAGTGGATTGCACATATTTGGGGTGATTGCGACAGCTTGGTTCACGTTTATCCACTTGATCTAGGAGATGGGAACATCGTTTCCCAACCTTGAGGATATGGAGTGGCGGTGGTACAACCCTAGTGGCTTGAGGGGTCGTGCACGATAACCCAAGTGGGGCGACAACGCTGCCACAACAAGTTGGGGCTTCATGTAGGGCCCATAGGCAGCGTGGAAGGGCCCGCACAAGGGAGGGGGGATGTTGGGAGATCGTGGCGGCGACGGATTTTTGAGTATGAGCACCGATCTAGGATTGTTTCTCTGATACCATATGAAGAAAGATGAGAAAATGAATGACTTATCTTATTCAATGGGTCTAGGGTTTCTTATATAGCATGAAACTCTAGAGTGGCAAAAAAACAGAGAAAATTACATAGATGTTCCAAAGGGATTACGTGAGTTAATAAATATAAAGAAATAACTCATAACTCGACCTCTGCGATGGGCGAGATCACCGGGTGTGGAGGGATAACTCTTTCTCGGTAAGAAAAGCCTACAGAGCTATATCCAGACTGCCACCTCTGAAGACAAACACGTTGGTTCGTGATTGTAACTTTATTTGGGAGCTTCAATTAGCAGGTAGAATTGACTTTTTTATGTGGCTGTTGCGAAGACGTCGTATTATGACTAGGGACTGTTGTGCAAGGTTTTTTGCAGATATCTCCAATAGATGCCCTCTTTGTGAGATGCAGATTGAGACGACGGAGCATCACTTCTTTCATTGTGTGAAAACATCACCATTTTGGGAGGAAATTGGTACAGGCTGGTTGAATCTTCAAAATCTGAATTTGTTTTGGACCTCTTTGATTGAGGAAAAACATCAACCTAGAGAGGACTTTCTTCGGCCGGTGGCAACGATCTGGGCTATTTGGTTAGCCGGAAATGGTGCACTCTTTTCTTTATATCATTTCTATTGCGAAACGTAATTTTTCACTATAGGACTCTTATCGAGTCTTTGCTAATGTGTCTATGAAACTTTCTTCATTTTCTAATATATTTGGGTCGGACAACATAGCATATTTCCTCCTTTTTTTTTTCACTCGAAAAAAGCTAAATATATTTTTTTACTTTAAGAGACTCAACCATCCTCCATTGGCTCCCAAAATATCATTGGAACTTGGTTCATTCAACTCCATCTTCTAGTTTGGCATTCCGTCAGAGAGGATAGTTAGTGGTACGAGGTTCGTCCTAACTGGTCGGGATCGGTGGACCTTATTTGCCCGACTCTCGAATCCATGCAAGTTGCTAAATTAAAGGATATGACCTGATGTAGATTCTTTTTACTGAATCATGAATGAAATATGCAGCTATGCTATCTACTATTCTCACAATCTCACTAGAAATTTTAACCACTGTTCCAAATTTCGTGAAATTTCGCCGAAATTTCGGTTTCGACACTCCACCGAAACCGAAATCTTGATATGGACATTTCCTTCACAAATCTAGGCTAATTTTCGCTGAAATTGGTGAAATTTCGTCGCAATTGTTTCGTTTTTTCGCAATCTCGAATCGAAATCGAAATCGAGATTTAAAACCTTGATTTTAACTGCTTTTGGTCTGTGATCTAGTACTTCTCTTCTATTATTAATATTGCCTTCTTAATTCCTTCTTTACATCTGTTCCAGTCAGCCATTAGAAGTGATGGTATTTCGGCAACTTCAACAATGGGCTGCTTGGGGATGCAAGGACTGCAACATTTTGGAGATCGGAGGAAATCCCTCCGTTATCTTCTTTCAAATTTTCCCTCTTCACGATGGTAACCAGATGCTTAACCTGTCATTCCGCTATTTTTATTTCGTCATATAAGTAGTTGCTGGCTTAACATTTAGCTTTCATATGCCAGCAAAGCATAACATCTCTTTTTACAGATCACCTTCTTGTTAATATCCCACGTCTTACATTGCTACAGTTTCTCAACTGGATTTACAAGTGTCCATGGGGAAAGGCCTTCTTCCAAATATGCGCAACTCAGGAAGGAATCATTAGAAAGCAAATTTGGAGCCATACTAGGGAGTCATAGCTCTAAAAGCTTGTTTTCGTACTACCAATTTGGCCCATTTTGGGCTCTGTATAGAGCTGCATATATATCATTTCATGTGGCGAAGTTATCAATTTGGCATCTTTTGGTCCAAGATATATGTAAACGTGCTGTGAAGGTATCAAAGTTGTCGGTACATTTATATTGCTCTATGTTTTTTTCATAAATTTTGTTATGGTATTTGTTTGTATGCTTGTTAGTTAGAATGTTAAGCAATTCTTTCAGATTTGACCACATGCTTCAAACTTTCTCCAGTGTTGGAACTATCTAAAAGAACTGAGTTTTGTTTTATTCCTCGTATCTCAAGCACTCTGGCATGCATATCTTGTGAAATTGAGGAAGTTCAGCATCATAATCAAACTTAACCTGTCAAATAAATATCTCAAACCTTGCATTTTTTATATTATATAAAATTATATTATATAAAATTGTACAGTTGTTGGAAATTTGGACAAAATGAGCACATATCAATGAGGTAATGATGTTAAATACAAAGAAATGTAATTTATTCTAGGAATACCCTTAAGAGGAGGAAAACATGCTTATAAGGACCTTACTACGTCCAAATTAAATAAGTTGCATTCAAGTTGATAGTGATACATATAACAACAAAGCCTTTTTCCACATTAAGTAGGTCGGCTACATGGATTCTTTGCCTCCACTCAGATCCGTCTTGGGTCATTATCGGTCTTGGATCCAAAAAACTAAGATCCCTTCAGATAGTATCATTCCAACAGTTCTTGGGCCTTTCTCGCCCTCTCTTAGCCAACTCGACATCCTAAAACTTGCATCTCCTAACTGATGCATCACCCGACCGCCATTGTAAATGGTCGAACCGTCTTAATTAGTTTTCTCTCATCTTATCATCTATCGAAGCTACACCAACTTTACTTCTAATCACATCATTTATAATTCGATCAATATGTGTATGACCACACATCCACCTCAGCATTTTCATTTCTGCTACTGTCATTCTCTGCACATGTCTATGGTTCATAAGCCAACGTCCTGATCCATAGAACATAGCAGGTCTCATCCTGCTTTCTAAAACTTCAAAGGAATTTTCTTATCACATAGAACATTAGAGGCTCCTCTCTACTTTACCAACTTGCATTTATTCTATGAGTAACATCTCCATTGATTTCCCCGTGATGTTGCAAAATAGATCCCGAGTATGTAAAGAATATTTCTTTTAGATGTTATCGTAACCAATCTTCACATCGATTCCTTCATTGCTGCTTCCATTAAATGGGCACTCCATATATTCAATTTTAGCTCTACTTATACGGAATCCTTTAGTCTCTAATGCACATCTCCAAATCTCAAGCTTCTAATTTACTCCATCTCTAGTCTCATCAATCAACACAATATCATATGCGAATAACATACACCATGATATCTCATCCTAAATGTAACTAGTAACTAGTCAACTCGTCCATATTCAAAGGAAAATAGAATGGACTCAAAGCTTAACCTTGATGCAGACCAATGCTGTTGTCAAAATAATTAGTCTTCCCAGACTGGATCCTTACACAAGATGAAGCCCCATCCTTTATAAGGTTAATGTATATGACATCTACTTGTCTTTTCTCCAAAACTCCACAATATCTCTCGTGGGACATAATCATAAGCCTTCTTCAAATCAATAAAAATCATATGGAGGTTCTTCCTTTTAGATCTACAAGTAATGCCAAATTTAATAAGAAAAAAAAGATCATTGTTCAACAAGTTTTTAGAAGTAAGCTCAAATTGGAGAATAATTTAACAATAAATCCTTTTCCTGCATTAAGTAGGGACAACTACAAGGATTCTTTGCCTCCACTCAGATCTATCTTGGGTCAATCTCGGACTTAGATCCAAAAGACTAAGATCCCTTCGTATAGTCTCATTCCAACACTTCTTGGGCCTTCCTCGCCTTCTCTTAGCTAGCTCAACATCCCAAAACTTGCATCTCCTAACTGGTGCATCAACCGACCTCCTTTCCAAATGGTCAAACCATCTTAAGCGGTTTGCTCGCATCTTGTACTCGATCGTAGCTACACCAGCTTTCCTTTTGCTTGCATCATTTCGAATTTGATCTTTACGTGTGTGTCCACACATCCACCTTAACATTTTCATTTCTGCAACTGCCATTCTCTGCACATGTCTATGGTTCATAGGCCAACATTCAGATTCATAGAGCATAATAGATCTCACGACTGCTTTATAAAACTTTCCTTTGATTTTTCAAATGAATTTTTTTATCACAGAGAACAATGGAAGGCTTCTCTCTACTTTAGCCAACCTGCATTTATTCTATTTGTAACATCTCCATCAATTTCCCCATATGTTGCAAAATAGATCCCAAGTATCTAAAAGAATCTCTTCTGAATATTATTATCACCAATTATCGCCTCGATTCCTTCACAATTGCTTCCATCAAAAGTACACTCCATATATTTAGTCTTAGCCCTATGTATACGAAATCCTTTAGTCTACAATGCGTGTCTCCAAACCTCAAACTTCTCATTTACTCCATCTCTAGTCTCATCAATCAATATAATATCATCAGCGAATAAATACACCAATGTATTTTAACCTGAATGTAACTTGTCAACTCGTCCATTATCGAAGTAGAAAGGAATGGATTCAAAGCTGAACTTTGATGCAGACCATTGTTGATGTCAAAATAATCAGTTTTCCCAGACTGGATCCTTACACAAGATACAACCCTATCATACATATCCTTTATGAGGTTAATGTGTTGGACATGTACTTGTCTCTTCTCCAAAACTCTCCACAATATTTCCCGTGGGATAGCTACATAATGCTTATCTAAATCAATAAAAGTCATGGAGGTTCTTCATTTAGCTCTATAAATCTCCATTGTCCAATTGGAGAATAATAGTAATAAGACAATTAGGCTCTCACTACCTGGGGCAATCGTATATTTTTTTCTAAAAAATGTAGTGAACTCGTGTTATTCATGGAGAAATTAAATTTGCTGAAGGTAATCGAAGTTGAATTTTTCTTAGATGACATGCACCTAAACATATGTCTATCAGTCGATAGCCTGGTAGGGTACGACTCATCTAGTAGGGACTTCTCTCCTGGTCGAGAGTGATTCAGTCTCATGAATTGTATAATTGTATTACATGGATGCTGCTACGTGCTCTCACGTGTTCTCCATTAATGAACTCCTTGTTAATCAGACTCATGAAAAAGAGATACTAAGTTGTGAAAATTAACTCTTTAAAAGAGTAGCGAGGACAATACATGAATCAAATTTCTGAAAGTTTTAGTCCTTTTTGTATGGAGGAATTATGTCAAATCGTAATTGTGTGGTTCTTCCAAAAACAATCACACCTGTAGCTGGTCTTGGGTAACAGAACATTTCGCTTGTGGGAAGATGATTGATCAAGGGAGGGCTCTTTAATGATCTATTTCCATGCTTATTTGCTCTTGTAGAGAATTCTGACGTGTGTGGTTGATTATTGGTTTGAAAATTCGTGGGCAGTGTTGTTGGATATGTCCTCCCACGATGAGCCATTATGCGATAAAAGTTATTGCAATTCGTTCCGTAATTTGAAATGAAGAATAATTTATTTACATAATAGGTCCCTTGATACAATTAAGATTATGTACCATGGCCATCTTGATATCATACAACTGTTGATCCAAAGGTTGGATCATAGAAGTTGGTGTATGGTTGAATATCTAAAGAGTTAGATTGAGGACTCAAGCACGCCGTCAAGTGATTATCAAGAAGGAATCTCCAACCTGAAAAGGAGATAGCAATCCTTACTCTAAAGATTGACATTTGACCGACCTCTTGATGCATGTCCTCTGCATCGGAATAGAGATTCAAAGGTGTTGGATGAGTTAGGCCAAAGAGTTGTCTTAATAAGATCGAGATTACTAAGACCTATATCGCATGTTGTCACATATAGGTACGCATCCTCTGACTGGAGATAGTTGTATTACTATATATATTTTTTGATGTAAAAGAGGCTGATCTCCCGTTGAGAGAGTCACCGTGCTAATGTTTCATTAATTAAAAGTTAGAATACATTACCGTGAGAGCCAGAGACGGTACATGGAATTAAAATGATACACAACATTTTCGCAATACAAGTTCTGAGCGTTGAAGACCTCGTCATTCCTCCCTGACCAGATAGACCACATAACAACAAACGGCTTGGCGCAATCATATGTGGAGTTACTCCCCGCCAATCTAATCGACCTCTAAAACTCCTCCGACCCACCAGTCGTAACCCAATCACACCCGACCTCCCTCTAGACCCGCGTAGATGTCAGGCACTTGAAGAACAAGTGTTCCGAGTCCTCCACACACCCATCACACCTGTCATACAAAGTTTCTTCCGAATGAAGTAGTCTTCCCCTCCTTACATTATCAATCAAGCATCCTCTTCTCAAATACCAGAGAAAGATCTTAACTCTGCACAGAATCTTTGTTGCCCACACTATCTCAAGTCTTGGCATAAAGCCACTTCCTGTTCCTCTGCCGCACTCTTCAGTTCCTCGTAAAGTTTCTTCACGGAATATCCAACTCCTCCCCATTTAAAATGATCTATGTCCTGTGTAAATTCCCCAAGAGGAGGTATCTCCCCCAATAGTCTGAGAAATTCCTCCATGCGCTGATCCGACAGATCGGAGATAAACGCCAGCATCCAAGTGCCAGAGTCCGCCACCTGCAGTACAGAGCTCTCTTTCAATGCCACCATAGCAAACAATTCGGAAATCCTGTTTCCAGGGCACCATCTCCCGTCCAATCGTCTCGCAAGAATCTGAACATTCGGTCATCTCTCACTCTCGGCTGCAGTCAATGTGCTATCTGTGGCAGTACCTCACGTATTCTTGCCCAAAGGGGACTCAAAGCGCATTCTTCCTGCCACCAATTCCCCTTTGACTGTAGAGCTTCCTAATTGGAGTAGCCGTAAGCGCAGTCGACGATCCCCAAATGCGAATCACCCACTTGGCGATCAACGCCTTGTTCATGCACTCTACATCCCGTACCCCTAGGCCCCCCTCATTGCGCCCTCTCGTGACCTCGTCCCAACTTACCAGGTGCATCCCGGTCTGTTGTTGTTTCCCGTCCGACCAAAAGAACCTCCTCATTAGAGCCTCAATTTTCTTCCTGACTCCCACTGACATCAGACGAGTAGAAAAAAAGAAAATCAGAATTGCTGCCAAAACATGTTTCAAAAGAATCAGCTCCCCCCTAGAGAGCGTAATCACCTTCCAACCAGCTAGCCTTTGCTCCATCTTCTGTACCAAGATCGAATATGAAGAAGTGGTAACACATCTCTTCATCCATTCTAACCACAAGTCAGGGAAGCCTCTCTTCTGTAGGGACAACCACATAAACTTTCAGTCGACACAGTCATAGGCCTTGGAATAGTCTATCTTTCATAAGGCCCCTTTCTTCCTCGACCTCTTCCACTCGAGGCATATCTCGGAGGCCATCACCAGTCCGTCTGCCATCTGTCTTCCCGGAATGAAAGCTGATTGTCCCTGGAGCACCACTGTATCCATGACCGTCTTTAGTCTGTTTGCCAGAAGCTTGGCCACTACCAAGTAGATGCCATTGGAAAGCACAATAGGTCTGAAATCGTCAAGCCTCAGTGGTGACTCCTTCTTGGGAAGGAGGAACATCAAAGCCCTGTTGACCTTCTCAAAACCTCTATTCCCTTCTCTGAATTCATTCACCAATTCGAGGACCTCCCCTTTGACCAATCCCCAGAACTCTCTATAAAACAACACTTGGAAGCCATCTGAACTGCGGCCACCATCCGCGTTCAGTCCTCAAACAGCCCGCTCCACCTCCTCCTCTGTGAAAGGGGCAACAAGAGTCTCCGCTTGCTCACTGGACAACGTCTATACTCCTCTTCCCAGCCACCCCCAACCTTCACTAATTCTTCTTCTCGATGCTGCAACAAAGTGGCTCCGCAAAGCACTCCCTATCTGCGCCTCCCCTGATATTCGTACCCCCCAACTTCAATTTCGTGTAAGAAGTTTCTTCTCCACCTCCCAGATGCCATGGTGTGGTAAAATCTCGTATTGGCGTCCCCTTCTTTCATCCACTTTGTCTAGATCTTTTTCTCCATTCTACCTCTTCCTTCTTGTCTTCCTGCACTAATTCCTCGAGGAAACCCAATCCCTCTACCAGCTCTTCCTGGCCCAGACCTCTCTCATCATCTAAACCATCCAACCGGGCAACACCGACCCTAGCAGCCTCCCTTTTCGCCCTTCGTCTGGCTTTCAACTCTCTTCCGAAGTTGATAAGGAACGGGCTTAGTAACTGCAGTTTTGATGCCACTTTTCCGATAGCCGAGCCATATGGGACCCACCCTCTCCAAAGCTTCTCTATCTCTTCCATGAATCCATCTTCCAGTAGCCAGCTCCGTTCAAATCTGAAAAAGAATCTATTCCTTATTTCCTCTCCAGAATACCACATGATTGACATGTGTTCAGAGTGAGCCCATGGCAATGGCCAGGCTCGAGACAAGGGGAAGGTTTCCGTTCCTTCAAGAGACAAAAGGAATCTGTCCAGTCTGGACCGCGCCCTCACGTTGCGTCAGGTGAAAGCACAACCAGCAACATCGATAATCGACAGGCCCATAGCGTGGGCCACTCTTTTAAACTCCTCCGAACTAGGATCGCCTCCTCCGCCCCGCTGCAGGCGGTCATCCGGAAGAAGAGTAACGTTAAGCCTCCCCCCCTCCCAACGATCTACAATCCGGACGTAAACACCGCTCCCAACTGCTCTAGTTCAGCCGCCAAGGAGCCTCTCTCATTACCAATCGGGCCATAGACATTTGTGATACATATAGACATGTCGTCTGTTCTCCTTTTGAGCTTGGTAGACAAACATTACAACGACTTGGATTCCTCCACAAGGTCAAAGGCGTCTCTCTTCCAACCGATCAATAAGCCTCCAGGCGCTCTCTGAGCCATCAGCTCTGCTAGTTCGAACCTACCTCCTCCATCCAGATCCCGTCTGACCTCATCAACACCCCTCGCCAACTTCGTTTCCTGGAGAAGAAAAATATCTGCACCGGCTTCCATAAATAGATTTATGACCCCTAGCCTCTTTTCAGGGAGGCCCAACCCCCTTACGTTCCAAGAGATAATTTTTGTTTAGCAATGGGTTGAGACCTCTGCTTCTTCGGCGGGACTACCCTCAGTTGTTCTGCTACCTTTCTGTCCAAGATACTGAAGCGGTTCCAATGTGCCTCCAGGTTGGCACAAGATGGAAGCACTACTTGCGCACGAGTCTCGCCGGTCGTAGAACCAAGTGTCGCCGCTCTTCTTAATCTCCTCCCTACTCCACAGGATTCCTTTCTCGCGTAGCATGCCCCAAATCTAACGCTCTCTTCCTCCTGGCACAAAGCTTTGGCCATACCAGTGACGTCCCCTCCCAGAATAATTGGTCGGGCCTCAATTTCCTCTTTCGTCAACCGGCACTTCCCGTCATCAGGCTCCTCCTGAACTCGTTGGATTAGCAGGTGCTTTCCCCTGCCTGATTACCCCACGTCACTCCCATCAAGGTCCTAAACACCTGCCTAAGGCAAGCCTTCGGGTTCGGAACCCGGTCCCTCCTTCTGTCTTTCACGCCTCGACGGGGAGTGAGCCTTGCAGCACACCGCTTTCCTGTCTTCTGTACGGCTCCCTTCTGGCAGCCCTACCGTGGATTGATCCCGCACCATGCATCCTCCACATAGTCCACCAGAGCCGCTTCCTGTGCTCTCCATGTCGCCATGAGATGAGGGTCCAACCCAGTTAATACTCTGTTGTATCCCTCTCAGGATCTTCGAAAGATGTTCCGATTCATTTTGTTTATGTGCGCAGTTATCTCGTGGACGACTCTTTTGATTGCATCCTGATACATGACTCGAAGGGTAGCCGGCTCCGTACGGGTCCTGGGTTTTAGTACCCTCAATCAGTCGAATGTTGTTCGGTTCCCCTACTGGGCCAGATCCGCCTGTCGGATCCTGCAATCAGATCTGCTGGGGGACTCGATGTCCGCTGGCCATGGTACCGCTCCCCACGCCTACCGATGTAAGTTGCGCCTCCATGGTCATTATTGCAGGGGTAGTCATCAACTGGTTACGTGAAAAGGAGTGATCCACATCGAGCTCTTCGATACTTGGGAAACACTCCATCGAAAAGGTGCCGAAATGAAGGTGCGGAAGGCAAAGAAACTTCTCCGTCATTTCGGGTACTCCTCCGCTCGACCGTTGTGTCGCGATCGTTTCCGTCGTTCCTCCTAACAGGCGCTTTCCCGCTGGCTGTGTTGCCTTTTCTGGCAAACTATCAGACTTCACCGCTGTAGCCTTACTCTTCCGTGGCTCGGAGCCGCATTCACTTCCCCATTCTCGGACTGCCGTCCCCAACCTGGTTAGCTCCAGAATGATGTTCTTTCCTCTCGCCGTTACGCTCCAGCACCCCAGCTTCGACGAGCTGAAACTCCTTACCCGGAGGATGGTGTCGATCGGCTCTCCCGGATGACAACCCGTGCTTTCCAGTCCAACCACCTCTGCTATTCCGCCCAACATTTTCTGGATTTGCAGCAGACTCCGGTCGCCAAATGGAATTCCTCTCACACAAATACGATCTAGTAGATCTGTGGCCAGGCGCCCATCGTTGGCCAACACCTTCCTCCATCTGAGTTGTGTCCATCCCTCCCTTGACCATCGCAACAATTCGTTAGCCTCCATTGCACATAAGCCTCTCACTACCACGCGCTAAGGGGTCACTTGAGCAACGTCCCATCGCCCATGGCCTCAAATTTCAGCGAAATTCGGTCGAATTTCTGTCGAATATCGATATCCAGTCGAAATCGAAATTCGACCGAAATGCCCGAAATGACCGAAATATGGGGGTCCTAGTACAAAAAATGACCGAAATGATCGAAATTTCGATCGAAATTTGACCGAAATTCCATCGAAATTCTGTTTTGGTCGTCACCGAAACGGTGACCGAAACCGACATTTAAGGCCTTGCCATCGCCCCCACATCTGAGGAGCCACAGAATAGGGTCTCCAAGCCTCCTTCTTCTCCCACTAACATGGCGCCACAATGTTCCATTTTCAGATTGGACGGGCAATTCTTGCTTCTGTGCGACCATCGGCCACACCGGAAACATCATAACGTCTCACGGCATTGTCACGCCCAGTGCTGCAGAGTGCCGCAGCGGAAGCAACCACTCCCGAATGGGTTGGCGAAAGAACGACGTCGCACTCCATGTAGATCCTGCTTGTGACGAGGCATTCCCTTTCTCCGGACGACCACCCACCCGCTACCAACTCCCCCATCTCTCCATCCAGTATTAATATATATCTAAGTATGTACATTAGGCAGACTATTGGTTGATGACCTAATCAAGGTCTATATACTAGCGAGATGGTGTGCATACGAGGGCATATGTGTAATACGATCTCTCAAAGGGATCATACATGTTCACTACTGAATCAGAAGGCATGATTTCACTCATGAGATATTGGGATAAATCAAATTCCAACGTTGGTCGTCTTGTTTTGGAAACAATACATGATTTGAAGGTATGATATATGCTTTTGGAAAGCATATAATTGATACCAACTCCCAATGATCAATTGAGAAACTTAATGATAAAACCTTGAAGTAAATAATTCAAATAAGATGAGAACTTTGGGTTTATTCTAGATCTTCCAGTATGCAGGATATACGATTATTGAGAATACTTGAGGGTAATGTGATCTTAAACGGTTGTATACCGTGATACTTCCATTTCGAGAGAATGATGAAACATGTTTTGATTTTAGTGTCTCACTTCAGTAGACTAGTTATCCAATCTTAGTCTAAATGTTGGAGATTGGTCTGAATATGATTCAGATGTTATGAGAAGATTGGATATTCTGTATGACCATGATTTGAGCGGTCTTCTAGATCTGGATGTGAGGTTAGATCTCACTATCCCAGTCATTATACATGAACTATACAATCGACTTGACATTATCTCCAAGTATCTGAGGAGAAGGCACATAATTCTTGAAGGAGTTGAGAATTGTTCTATAAGGAATATTATCCGAGCATTGGGAAATTGAATAATTAAATTGGATTTAATTATCACAAATAATGTGGATATGATTCACATTATTTAGACATGTACATAGAAATATCTTGGATAATTAAATTGAATTTAATTATCATGGATAGGATTAATGTGGACAACACTATCTACAATAATCATGGATAATATGGATATGGTCCACAATATTATAGAAAGATTTAATAGTGACTGAGATTCATAATTAATATGTTAATGTGAATTGAATTCACGTTACATAATTAAATGTAAATGTGATTAAATTTAATATTGGATGTCTGAATAGGATTTATAATTATCAATGACATGATTGGAATTGTCACAAAATAATTTGGAATTATTTTGGTGAAAATTCAAGCAACAAAAATTGTTGCAAGCGTGTGGAAAATATGGTGAGATTTGAGAATCTCATCCATAAGGAAAGAAGAGAGCTCCATTCCTCATATGGATTGGATGGCCACATGGAAAATGACTCCTTGGTGGCCGTCTACCCTAATGAGGAAGGAGACTCTCCTCCTTCCTATTATTTCACATGAAAATTTAATGGAAATTAAATTTATTGAAGAAAGTCTTCAACATTATTTATTTCTTTAAATTAATTATTTATTGTTGCAAGTTGTTGTAACAAATCAAAGCCATTGATTGAGAAGGCACAAATTAATCTACACCATTGATTATGTGTGCACATGGATTGGGATCAATGGACATCTAATTTGTTATAAAAGAAATGCTAGCCCTAACCCTATTTAATGGAATGTAATTGTTGCATAATTAGTCTCTCTCTCACTCTCTCTTTCATTCTCTACACCACATGTCTACACCATCATCTCCAACCCTTGGCCGTCCACTGTCTGGGTTGCGGAAACTGCAATTGTCGTCGCACTGCTATCATGCTACTGGACCAATTGATTGAGGAACTTCATTTCGTTCGACACTTCGTGCTCGTAAAGAAGATGACGGATTTCGTGAGACGAAATCAGGAGGTTTCTTGTTTGGATCATTGCTTATGATTGCGAGAAGCACATGCCTCATCAACGCGCACACAAGTACACACTCGTCAGATTGGACTTGAGTCACGACTCACGAGACCTCTTCATTTATAGGCTATTGAGATCACAACCACACTTCAAGAGGTAAGCCTAAATTCGTGTGATCAAGATGTAACGATATGGGAATGGTTCCCATGTCAAGTGGTTTCATCGAATTTTTTTTTGTTATTCCGCTGCCCCGTCGACTAGTATGACTGGTTGACCTAGATCACATATGATGCGATCTCTACGCTTCCGTAATAGTGAGTCAGTTTATTTAAATCCACTCCCTTCATGTGTTTCAATGTATCTTTCTCAGATAAGTGCCTACAGATTTTTTGACATTATGGAATGTATGTGGAAATGGTCTGGTGGTAGTACATTGTGCCTACCACCCAAAAGACCAGGTTTCAAATCTCCCTTTTTAGGGGACGCATTAGGTAGTCGACAACCAGCATAAAAAATAGTCGAATCTATCAACATGAATTTGGGCAAGAATCCATGTATCTAACCCTATTTATAGTGGGAGAAAGCTTCACATTTTATGGAATGTATATAGAAGGCCTGGGAATGGGCAGGGATTTTTCGACATTGATGGAATGCCAATCACATGGGTCCTTTTTTGGAAGAAATTATCGCCTTTTTTTGGCTACTTTCAACTTCAATCACACCTTAACAATTGATCAGCTGAATTGTAACTGGTTACCTGTTCTCCCCAAGCAAACATGAGTTTTTTATGGTTCTCAAAAAGAGAGATTATTAACGAATTGTCGCAGAGCAAGGATAATGGCTGGAATGGATGCAACATGTCCCTGCATCTCTTATGCTGGGAAGATCTCAAGCACCTTTTTTTTGTTGAAGTGTGGAGATATCTGCAATTCGTTTAGCTGGGTATTTTTCAACTGATGCTTTTTGAACTACCTTGGCCAAGAATAATATTGCTTTAGCAGACAGGTGTCTACGAACAGTAGCAATCTTGTGGGCAATTTGGATTTCTCAAAATAGGGGTTTGTTTCCCTAGGAGTGTCCTTCGCTGAAAACACTTTAGCACTTGCTAAAGCTCTCTTCACTGCATAAATTATGTTATTGGGATTCTGGACATTTCATTTCTGCCTAGGATCTGGATGGAGATTGCTTGAGAGGAACTTTATTTGACTTTTGACACAACTATTTTGTTTGAGTGCACTCATCATTTTCAATGGTGTGTGCATCTTAGTTGAAGTTGATTATCACAAAGCATGATCTTCATTCATATAAAGCATAACCCTGGGCCCTTGGTTTATTGTGTGCATGAAAATACATTCTTGTTTGTTGTGGATGATCTATACAACATGGGATCTTAGGGATACCACCATTGGATTGGGTACAAAACATAGAACAAAATATGGCCCTGAAAATGAAATTTTGAATCAAAAAGTTACACTCACTTGTATCAAAGTGTTTGATCGAACTACGATACTAAAATTCACTTGAGAAATCCAAGTTTTGAGTTGTTTTGATTGTGCTCTAAACTGGCTTCCAAAGGATTGAGCACAATTTCAAGCTTCGGACTCGTACCTGTTCTGCTCTCTACTCGTAAGGGAAGCTCATAATAGATTAAGTTAGTTTGTTTAAAACTAATTAAGTTCTTTTAGGTGATTTTATACATGTATCCAGGTTGTGGGTTCCATAGATATTATTGGCATTGTAAGCATTTCGTTAATAGCTCCCTAACCAGGCCAACCCCATGAAATTTGGAGTCATGTATGAAACATTATGGCCGTTTGAGCAAGACGGGGTATTATTAAAATCCGAAAATTTAGAAGTTATGAGAATTTAGGTCGTTGAATTGATTTTTTTGGTTCTAGTATGGTGAAGCCTTCTCCCACTTCAAGTAGGGTCACCTACATAGATTCTTAATCAAATCCATGTTGAAAGATTAATTAATTTTTACAAGGGCTGTCGGCTACCTAACGCAACCCCCACAAGAAGGGAATTGAACCATGGTCTTTTGGGTGGTGGGCACACTGCACTACCTTCAGACCATTGAAGTGGGTACAAATGGGTTGTACATAAAAATACCCTCAGACCATTGAAGTGGGTACAAATGGGTTGTACGTAAAAATGGGTTGGTCATAAGTTCATAACCAGACCATTGAACCCATTGAACTCTGGTTTTTTGGTTCTAGTATATTAGCTTTCAAATGGGTTGTACGTAAAAATAAATATCCGGGGAGACTGGTCACTGTATTATTCAGGAGTAGGTGGGGAGTTGATTTGGACGAAGCACGTTCAATTTATGGTGGAGGGAGGATAATGTGGAGCATATGTTCTTCTCTTGTTTGATGGCTATTTTATTGTGGGGATGATGGAGACCGACTGAATAAACATATGTTAAGCCTTTGGTGATACAATGGACCATTTGGATCGAGGATCACATTGAATAAATTTTGGATGACACCATAAGCTGGGAATTGCTTTAAAAAACCTAGGGAGGCTCTCTCATTTATTCCTTTATTTTCCTATTTTTTTGAAGAAATAGAAAGTCTCTCTTATAGTCAAGAAAACAACACAGGTCTTGAAATGGGCTGGCATGCAATGGGAACTTGGATATATATTGCCCAGTTCTGCAAGAATGTTTTCTAGGACTTTTATTAGACCAGCTTACATAAAAACTTAGGGCAATGGATGACAAAAGGACATCTGCCAAGAAGATACTATGCAACAAAAATGGGGGTACTGATTCAAGTGAATGGCAATTGCTATGTATGATTAAAATGGGGGCGTGCTTAATTAATATTCCGATGGATTGGCTACCTGTTGAGAAGTTGGAGAGTAAGCTTTCTGTGTGGAAGACTTCTATCCTCTCCAAGGGGGGTCACCTGATTTTACTAAAGGCGGTCCTCTCTGTAATCCCGATTTTTTTCATGTGTACTCGACTTTTGCCTGCTGGGGTCCGTAAGCGCCTCGACAGGTTAATGAGGAGATTCCTATGGAGAGAAAGTGGGCGTGAGGCTGATAGCATACACCTGGTGGATTGGGATACCATCACTCTTCCCAAGACTGAGGGTGGCCTTGGTATCAGGCTTGTCGATGCTATGAATGAAGCATTACTGCTGAAGTGGGTCAATAGGATTTGGGGGAGTGGCGAGGATTTATGTTGTACTCTTGTGCGCCGAGTCTATGGTATCTTCAGTGCGTCACCATCTAGAGTCGCTTCTGTTACCATGCCGTCTCCTTTCTAGAAGGGTATTCTTTCGGTTCTCCCGCGTTTCAGTGAGCTCTTTCGGCCGGTGCTGGGAGATGGACACCCTTTTGCTTTCTGACAGAACGATTGGACGGGTGGTGGGTCTCTTGGTGGGCGTTTTCCACGCATGTTCTCCTTGGCGTCGGATCGTGATGCGAGTGTCGCTAGCTGCTGGTGTAACGGAAACTGGATGCCGAGTTTCTGCACTAATTTCTCGGACCAACACTTAGAGGAGTTTCTTCTTTTGCTGGACACTCTGACGGCTGTTGAGGGACCTACAAGAGGCCAGGATCATTGGGTTTGGAAGGGGAACCCTTTTTCAGTCAATAAGGCATACGGGGTGATCTGTTGACCGCCTCCCATGCGCACGGATGATCTGATTAGGGAGTGCAACATTATCTGGGGGTTTCGGTTTCCCAAGAGAGTGGGCTTTTTCCTTTGGCTGCTGAGACGGAGGAGGCTCTTGACGAGAGATCGATGCGCCAGATTCTTTGGGACATTTTCTTATAGGTGCCCTCTTTGCGAGATCGGAATTGAATCGATGGAGCATCTTTTCTTTCTTTGTTCGGGAACAACGGCTATGTGGGAGGAGGATGATCTGGATTGGATCTGTGTGTGGAGCTTCGACACGTTTTGGGTCTCCTTGCGGGGCGTGCTTCATCAACCAAGGAGGGAGTTACTTCGCCCAGTAGCAATTTTATGGTCAACCTGGCTGGCCAGAAATGCTTCTATTTTCTCGGGTCAAAGGTTTTATCTGGAGAACATATGTATACAATCTGGGAGTCTGATTGAGGAGTGGTTGTTGTGCTGAGTGTGCTTTTGTATGTCTTATATAGTTTATTAATATAATTATGGGGCGGACACCTCTGCGTGTTTTCCCCTTCTTTGGATTCAAAAAAATATTCCGATGGACAACAATTGAACAGATGGGTAACTACATAAAATGATCGGCCATGTGGCACATAGGTCAAAGAATTGCAACTTTCACTCTGCGTCAGAGTAAAAAAGAGGAGACGAGCTTCATATTGAATGAGATAGAGAATATGTTCGAGTTCTCCAGGGAACAAAATTGCATGAGAGCTTTATTGTCGCCAAGCTCGCCTAGTGGGGCATGATATATATTGCCCAGGTTAAAAAACAGGATATATATTGCTCAGAATTTACGATAAAAAAATAATCTTATCTTGATTGGTAAGAGCAAGTTCATGCTATATGCGGATTTTCATGATTTTTTTACTGTGATTATATTCCTTGTTTATTATCATTATGTATGTCTTGACGTGATTTCTTACTGTGTTCCATTTGGTCTTCTATTTCAGTTCAGAGAAACACTGATTCATCTGGGACCTTTCTATGTAAAAGTAAGCTTAATTATAGTAGTATTTCATGATGCTATTATTTAATTTGTTGCAACTTTGTCTTTTTTCCCTTTGAGCCCCCTCCGCCCCAAATAAATTAAAAAAACAATTAATTAAAGACATGGCACATGGCTTACGGACTGGAGGAAAGGCACATATATGTCGTTAACCATGTCTTGTTGACTTACTCTGGGACCTGAAGTTAGTTACTCGAAGGATACCAGAATCTGTAGCTACTCAGAATATATTTAAAAGAATGATTGACCCTATCTAGCTCTGCGTTGCTGTTATTGCTTTTCAGCAGTCTGATGAAGTTATTTGTAATATTTTCCACCTTTACAATACATTTTTACATGATTATGTGAAGTAGAAGGCCATCCTTGACTAATCTTCCGTTCTACATTTTTGAAATAGAACATGTCACTGAGTAAACATCGGATACTTTAGTCCTGTAGTCTTCTATTTTCATTAACGTTGATTAGATGGTGCAGCATACAAAGAAAACTGATTAGACTGCCCCCACACCCCCCCAAAAAACCAAAAAAGAACACCAGAATATCGTTTTAGCATCTGTCCTACCTATGTGTTTGATGTTGTGAGTTATCTTCAAGCGCTGAAGCTTCTTAGAGGGAACGAGGGGGGAGCATTCTAGCAAGGCAATGCTTAAGGTGGCAAAACCCCTTGCGCAAATGGACATGTAAAAATTGTTGGTTATAATTCTCGTGGGCCTACGCATGGGACAATTCATCTTTTCTCACAATGGCCATTTATTCTTAAGCAACCATATTAAAATATTAACTTTCACAAAGGTTTTGGCCTTCTATATTATCCTGCAGTCTCTACTTAGCATATGGTCAACCTTTGCGAGTCCTCCCAACACATAACAGGTGGAGGTAACAGAGAAATCCATTCATGTCAAATCCTTGCATCCGAAAATCCATGTCTGGATATTGGCTTGTTTTGATAACTTCTAAGGAGTAGATTAACTGTTATTTGGATAAAATGTTACATATATAATTTCCTAACTGATGCTTGGTTCGAGCAATATTTTAATGGAGTCGAGTTGTATTAACGCCCACTCGAAACATGCAACAAACAAAATTTTTTTCAACACTTAAACTTAACCAAGCAAGTATACATGCAGGGATCACATTTTAAGAAGATACGATTTATTTACTTTTTGATTTTTGTGTTGGAGAACAACATAGATAAAAACCACACATGTATAAAACATGATTAGAGCCTTCCTTTGACTTCATTTTGAAATCAAGTCAACCCAATTTTCGTTTATCAAGCTGGAGTATAAAATAGACCCTTATCAAAAAAGGGAATTTATATAACAGGGTTTTGTTTAGGGGATCCTAGATTGGACGAATCGTTCCTCTGGATCAGGAGAAGAGCATCTTCGGAACCGCTCCACACACGATTTGTTCTATAGTTCGTTGCAGAAAGAAAAGAATACAAGAGAAACAAAATACAAAATGGAAAAGGCAAGTAATAAAATAAGAAAAAATAGAAAAGTAAATAAAAAATAGAAAATGTGTTGTATTTTAAATGACATTCAATTGCTTTTGGGGTTTTGAAAATAAAGACAACAACAACCAAGCCTTTTCCCACTTTAAGTAGGGTCGGCTACATGGATTTTTTTGCCTCCATTCAGATCTATCTTGGGTCATTCTCGGGCTTATATCCAAAAAACTAAGATCGCTTCATATAGTCTCATTCCAACACTTCTTGGGCCTTCCTCGCCGTCTTTTAGCTGGTTCAACATTCCAAAACTCACATCTCCTCATCGGTGCATCGACTGACCTCCTTTGCAAATGACCAAACCACATTAAGCGATTTTCTCACATCTTATCCTCGATCGGAGCTACACCAACTTTTCTTCTGATTGCATCATTCCGAAATCGATATTTACGTGTGTGTCCACGCATCCACTTTAGCATTTTCATTTCTGCCGCCATTCTCTGCACATGTCTATGGTTCACAGGTCAACATTCAAATCTGCAGAGTATAACATGTCTCACAACTGCTTTGTAAATCTTTTCTTTGATTTTCAAAGGAATTCTTATCACAGAGAACAATAGAGGCTCCTCTCCACTTTAACCAACCTGCATTTATTATATTTGTAACATCTATATCAATTTCTCTATCATATTGCAAATGGATCCCAAGTATCTAAAAGAATCTCTCTTTTGAATGTTATCATGTCCAATCTTAACCTCGATTGCTTCACCATTACTTCCATCAAAAGTACATGCCATATATTCAGTCTTAGCCTTATACGGAATCCTTTAGCCTCCAATGCATGTCTCCAGACCTCAGGCTTCTCATTCACTCAATCTCTAGTCTCATCAATCAACACAATATCATCAACGAATAACATATACCAAGATATCTCATCCTGAATGTGACTTGTCAACTCGTCCATAATCAAAGTAAAAAGGAATGGACTCAAAGTTGAACCTTGATGCAGACCAATGTTGATGTCAAAATAGTCAGTCTTCCCAGACTGTATCCTTACACAGGATGATGCCCTATCATACATATCTTTATGAGGTTAATGTATAGGATATGTTCTTTTCTGTTTTCTAAAACTCTCCACAATATCTCCCGTAGGATAGAATTATAAGCCTTCTCTAAATCAGTAAAAATCATATGGAGGTTCTTCTGTTTAGCTTTGTAATTCTCCATTATTCTCCTCAGCAAGTGGATGGCTTCAATAGTGGAGCGACCTGGTATGAATCCGAATTGGTTTTCTTTTACTTTGGAAACTTGCCTCAACCTTCTTTCGATCATACATTCCCAAGTTTTCATAGTGTGACTCATCAGCTTGATACCTCTGTAATTCGAACAATTTTTAATGTCTCCTTTGTTCTTATAAAGATGCACTACGATGCTTCTCCTCCATTCTTCAGGTATTTTCTTGCTTCGCTAAATAACATTGAATAAATTTGTAAGCCAAGTCAAATCACACTCACCTAAAACTCTCCAAACTTCTATATGAATGTCATCATGTCCTACACCTTTCCCATGTCTCATAACCTTCAAGGCCTCCTCTACTTCCTTTGTATTCGTCTATAGCTTGCACGATGCAAGTAACTTTCACTATTAGCTAGATTTCTCAAAGTGATCACTCTTATTCTTTCCCCAATGAAAAGCTTATGGAACTATTGCTTCCATCTAGTCACTATATCCTTCTGAGTAATAAGCATGCAACCTTCCTCATCCTTAATGCATCTCACTCGAGAAAGATCTTTGGTCTTTCGTTCTCTTGCTTTAGCCAACCTGAATATATCCTTCTAGCTCTGCTTAGAATCCAGATTTTTGTACAAAATTTCATAAGCTTTTGATTTTGCTTTGCTTATCACCTTCTTTGCTTCTTTCTCCGCTATTTTGTAGTTTGTGACAGTTTCATTTGTTCTATCCTTAGACATAGCTTTAAAGCAAGCTTTTTAATTTTGAGCTTCTCTTGCACCCCTCCACTCCACCACCTAGCCTCCTTTTGGCCTGGAGCTCCTCCCTTTGACTTGCCTAGCATCTCTTGGCTAACCTTCGGATACAAGATGCTACCGCCTCCCACATCTCATTAGCACTTCCATTACAATCCTAAGACAAGTGTTCTAAAACCTTCTTGCTGAAGCTCGATTGCTTCAAATGGAGATTCCTCTATCTATTTCTAGTGATCTTGGAAAACCCCCTTTTCTTTACTAGCCCTTTTATTTGCACATCCATGACTAAGAAGCGATGTTGGGTGGTCTGGCTCTCTCCTGGGATTACTTTGCAGTCTTTGCAACACAACCGATCTCTTCTTCTCAACGCAAAGTAATCTATCTGTGTTCTAGTCGAGCAATCTTATAAGTAATTAAATGCTCATCCCTCTTCTTGAAGAGAGTATTTGCAATGAAAAGATCATAAACCGTTACAAAATCTAAAAAGACTTTTCCTGCTTCATTTTTATCCCCGAAGCCATTTTTTTGAATAAGAAAACGGGGGAGCCCTCCTAAGGCGGGAGTCACCACACCAAAGTATTTATTAATTAACAAGAAGGTACATCAGTTGGATATCCAGAAATTGTACAAAACATTACAGTGCGCGAGTACATTTTCAAAGTAAAACTGCTGCCCCTTGAAAGTGGTATCATTCCTGCCAAGCCAAATAGCCCAGAGCGCGACAAAGGGCTTGGAGACGTCACCAGATGACCCAAGACCAACCGCCCGAATAGATCCCAAAAAATGTTCCGCACCGGATGTCTGAACCCACGGGAGCCCCAACGAATCCCACACATTGGCCGAAGACCTGCATCTAAAGAAAATGTGGTCCGCATCCTCCACGTCGTCCTCGCATCTGTCACACATCAAATCCGTCGCACCCAGCAGTCTTCCTCTTCTCACTTTGTCACATAGACGGTCTCTCCTTAGACACCAAAGAAAGACCTTAACCCTAGTAGGAATCTTAGCCGCCCAAATCACCTTCAAGTCAGCACATAGGTCTTCGTCGCACTCCACCATGTCACCACTCAGCTTCCGATATGCAATCTTCACCGAGAAATTACCGTCCGCCAACACAAAATGATCGGGGTCGCCCGACATCTCCCCGACAGGGGGGAAGCTCCGATAGTAACCGCAAAAAATCTTCCAATCTCTGATCCGAGAGAACCGCAAGGAACCTCGGCGCCCACGACCCAAAGTCAGCCACCTCCGCCACCTGCGCCCCCTGTCAACGGCTAACGCCATCAACCTAGGAAAGCGGTAGGCCAACGCCCCCTCCCCCGTCCAATCATCCTGCCAAAATCAAAAACGGAGACCATTCCCCAACTTCGGCCGAAGGAGAGGTCTGAGCCCCGGAATCACGGCACGAATCCCACTTTACAACGAAGACTCATGACACTTCCTCACAACCACCAACTCCCCTGTGACACCATAAATCTCCCTCAGCAACCGCAAAACTGACGAGTCGGATGGACCCAAATGCGCACCACCCATTTGGCTAACAAGGCTTTGTTCATTGAATCCACATCCCTGACACCTAGGCCCCCCTCCGAAACAGGTACCGCAAGATCCTTCCAAGTCAGCAGATGCAACCCCCTCGTCTGCCTTCCATCTGACCAGAAAAAAGATCTCATCAAAGCCTCCACCTTGCTTCTAACATCAACAAGCATTAATCTCGTCGAGAAGAAAAAAATCGGAACGACTGAAAGAACGTGCTTCAGTAATGTAAGCTTCCCACCCTTGGACAGAGTGGTAGCCTTCCACCCTTCCAACCGCTCCTCTATTCTCCGAAGAACACAGTCCCAATCGGACTTCCTCAGCCTGCCATCAACCAGTGGCAACCCCAGATAGGTTATCGGTAATCTCCCCAGAGGGCATCCTGCCCACACCACTAACCTGTTACTCTCCTCGCCATCCATCCCCATTGGAACCAGGACCGACTTCTGCTTGCTAATCTGCAAACCAGAGAGGCAGCCAAACATATCCACCAAATAGCCGTATTGTAGTTCTGCTCCTCCGCCCCCAGGAAGATCAGCGTGTCGTCCGCATACTGCAACATCGGAACGGAGATGTCCCCCATCCTGAAACCCTCACACCAACTCTCTTCAACCGCCCGCTGAAACAAGACCGCAAGACAATCCGCAACCAACACAAAAAGTAGTAGAGGTAGGGGGAATCCTTGACGCACCCCCCTCTGCGGTTGGAACCATCCTCCCTCCGGTCTCCCGTTGACCAACACAGAGCAGGAGCTAGTGGTGACAGATCTCTTAACCCAAGCAATCCATTCTTCCGGAAATCCCCTTTTCTGCAGCGCTGTCCACAGGAAACTCCAACTGACACAGTCGTAGGCCTTGGCGGAGTCAATCTTCCAAAGTGCCCCTTTCTTTGTAGACCTCTTCCACTCACGATAGATTTCCGAAGCGGTCACTATACCATCCGCCATACATTGTCCAGGAACGCAGATTGTGCCGGTAAGACCACAGAGGGCAAGACAACCCTAAGTCTGCTCGCCAACACCTTGGCGACAATGAGATAAATGCCATTAGAAATAGAAATCGGCCTGTAGTCCCCAACCCCTACTGGGGTCTCTTTCTTCGGTAGCAAAAATATCAAGGCCCTGTTAACTTTCTCAAAACCACTGTTGCCACTCCTGAATTCAGTCAGAACGTCCAAAATGTCACCCTTCAGCAGATCCCAGAACTCCCGGTAAAAGGATATAGAGAAACCATGTCTTCCATGAACACTAGCATACCCTGAAGCATCTTTTCCCACATGTCCATGAAAATCTCCACCTAGGCAAATCAAAACATGTAATTATTTACAAGGAAGTTGAGATTTCTGCATCTTTATTTATTGAAAACTTTCTTGTATACTCTTAGAAAAACCTTGGCACTCTTTGGTTGTATTGGTTGTTGTTGATGTCATTGGCAGATCCTGGAAAATGTAGAAACTTTGTCGCACAAGCTTTCGTACTAATTTAAAAATTCCCGGCTGCAATAATCTTTTTCCTTCATCCGACTTGGTTAAAATGTTTTTTTTGAAAGAAAAAAGGCTTTCACTGTATAGGCGTACGTCCAAAAACTTCACCATATATCACCAAGAAATTAGACTTGGTTAAAAACGTTGCATGTATTTTTTTGTGAAAAAGTTATTGCCATCTGTATTGAGAACTTTTAAGTTCCTTAGTGAATAATTATGGTTGGTTCTACATTAGGTGAATAATTATTTCTGCACGTTGTTGTACTTGTACTAGACAATACTGTAATTAAAATCGGAAGCTCTAATATGTAAACAGGCTTGTGTTAGTCAGAGGAAATACTTTGACTGGAAGGTATCGGGAGTTGGGCCTTAGAAAACTAGTGGAGATAGGGAAAGGGGCATTGAAACCAATGGTTGGTGTATGTTAGAAGGAGGCAATGGAGCTGGGAACTTGGGATTAACTGCCTGCATGAGTGAGTTAAAATACTAGGTTGGAAATCACTTATATAACTTACTAATAGCAAATACAATCATAAGTTTTACTAGCAACAAAGAACACTAAACACAATCCTGCATCGCGACGATGGTTTCTATGTAGCACCTTGCATTCGTGAACATAATTCTGTTTCTTTGGAAGGATTTTTGATTCAGAGAGTGAAGAGAGGTGAGTGACTTAGACAGAAAAGGAGAAAGGAAAGGCAAGGGATGCTGATAAGGAGGGTGTGCACATGTTTAGGGGCTGAGAACACCAATGATCAAGAAGTGAGTGGGCGGGGGATGTTTAGTGGAGATGACTATGTGCAAATGAAGGGATTCCCTTCGGTGGCTTTTATGGTGGTGCTTGGTTTGAAGTTAATAGGAGGAAGGCACAACTTGCTTGCGAGTCTCTCTTTGTGGAGGGTTGGGTTTGAATGCTTTAGGGCTCATTTACTTTCCTCAATCAGCCCATTACTTGTTTGTAGGGTGAGAGGGCACATGGCACGAACGTGCAACGACCTAATCATGTGCTTTTTCTATGGAAGATCCAAATCATCGCATAACAACATGCACAATGAGGGGGATATGACAATGTAGGTGGGTTAATGGAACCCTGCTCCTCCTTAGGAGTCTGATTGATTTTGTTCCTATGCATGAGTGTTCGGAGGAGATGATGGTTTACTACCAATGTCCTAACTGGTACTAAAGCTCTCTTTTTTGCTTTCTCGAGAAATACTGTCAGGATCCTTTAGTTATCTCAACTGCATAGGTAAGCATGCAAATTGCCTCATGCTCCGAAGAGGTGGGAAGACGAAGGACCATTGTCGATTTAAGTGGTCCCGACTTATGTTGTGGGATGGTATAAGGTTAAAGATTCTTTGGTGGATGTTTTGAGTCAAAATTCTATCCCTATGGTGTCCGGACATGCCCCTATGTACACTGTGCATGTGGCTGTCTCGATAGTTGGGAAGGTATAGATGATGCCACCTCCGATAGCCTCAGTTGGGAGGCTTGGGCGAATGTTGTCGTGGAGATAACATAGCCTCCTGTGTTCTTACACAACGCTCTTGA
>JAZKJV010006427.1:0-69722 GCA_037367405.1 Ottelia alismoides
TGATCAAATTAATAAGGCCAACTTGGAGTTTGGATCGACTTGTCAAGAAGCTTCAAGACAACAAAGACCTCCCGGTTGAGGAAGTTGAGAAAGCGGAAAGAGAGCGCAGCGAGCTTCAAAAGCGAGTACTTACCTTGTCGGAGCAGATGACCCGCTTGAACGAGCGATGCGAATTGCTCTCGGTAAAATCAACGGTGGCGGGAACGATCCTAACTAAGGACGTTCAACAGTTGCTGAGGAACCGACCTGTAGTCGCTGGTCAGGTTCTGTTGGAGATCGCTGTTGAACCGAGTCGCAAGTTCACTGAAACCTCCTCTGATTCCCTTGAAGTACGCACAGACGAAAGATTTGGTATTGCAACACTCATAAAGCCAATGTCACTCAGAGATGCTGTGACCAAGTTTAATCAACTTGCAAAGGAACACCCTCTTGGACGACAGCAACCGGAGCTTACCGTCGAGGAAATGACTGCAGCCTTTCGGGAGTGGATAGCAAGAAAAGAATGCACCGAAGCAACTCGAAAGGACTTTCAACAAGTCTTGGATACACAAATGTTGCGACCAGGACACACTCTACCTGTTCGACACTGAATTTGAAACGGAGGGTCATCTGTTTGAGGTTTGGTCGATTCAGTTTGGTGATGACAAATCGTATGCGTGGTTCAAGATTCGCGAAATCAGGTTGCGCTCTCGGCTCAAAACGGATGAGGAACGAAAAGCTTGGGAACAGCGAATTGACCATATGAAGAAGAGTTTTCGAGAATCTAAGCTGCGTGGCGGTAGCCCAATGCTCACGAGGCCGGCAAGCCAGTACAGCTCGCGCCGATCGCGATACCGAACAATTCTAGGCCCCCAGAGAATGTGCAGAGACAAACGAAAAACACCTCAATCCGTCGGTCATTGGAAAGTCGCTAAGCTCGCGCACCTGCCAGCGAATGAATTGGAGGGGGCCACGGTGGTGATCGACAAAGGTACTATCAAAATGCATGTGCCTTCTCAAAAGGGACCGCATCCACATTGGCGATACACAACCGGCGCTGATGGCGAGATTGACCTAAATGAGTTTGATGATGCGAAGGGTGATACAACTTCGTATGCGAAGTTCTTGCTCGAGGGAAAGACTTTGTATCTGGCGGTGAACGCAAAGAAAGGAGACTATCCACGACCAGAATCAGCGAGAGGCGAACCTCAAGATGGCGTGCTTTACATCGTTCTTGAATTGGATGAGTTGGCCAGCTCAAATCGAACGGTATCCGCAACCATGGAGGCGACGAAAAGCTCGATGGCAAGCCAGAGGTGCCCGAACAGCCTTTCCAGAGGTGCCCGAACAGCCTCAGCTAGGAAAAACGCTGCAACAACTGCAGGGGAAATGGCGACTCTCAAGACAGATCGCTGAAGACGGCCACGAGAGTGGCATGCCCTCCCAGTCTGTATGGGAATTCAAAGGTGACCGCGTCATCGTGCGAGATAGCGGACCAGGCGGAGCAATGCTGATTGAAGTCGATGACTCTCAGTCTCCGGTACATGTGAAAATGACAATCGAGATTGATGAGGAGTCCGGACTAGGCTTGTTGAGCCTCGAGGGCGATAAAGTCATCCTCTGTTTGGGCAAAAGACAGAAGACACCTGACCTGCACAGTCGTCCTGAGAAGCTTCAGTGGGTTGCTGGCGTTTTCTACATAGAGCTTATTCGTATGAAACCCGGTGAAACTGTCATTCCTTAAAAACCCAGCGTGGTGCTTCCGATGACTGAGTCGGCCATAAGTCCAATACCAGTTGTCCTTCCGAAAGGCATGCACTTTCGATCGATCATGGAAACGCTCGCTCGGTTGTCGAAGCCTACGTTGCTTCGGCACTTGCAAAGAACATAGGAAATGCTGTATCGCTGCGAAGAATTCACCGGCTGATCCCAAACGCATTCGAGAACTTCCCGAATTTCTCAATGTCCAACGATTGAAGATCGAAACGGTCTAGCCCCTACCATGGGAACCATTTCGACGAATGGATTGTTCGCCTTAACTTAACGTTTATTGGAGCACATATGAAGTTTGGTTCTTCCGCCGAATCTGTGGGTAACGTTGGAGTGTTTTGATCGTTTGAACGGGAGAGGAAGAGTCGGAATAAAGACAGTGTTTATTAACTGGGGCTCTGCCCCAGACCCCGAGATTTATCGCATTGGGCCAAATGGATCGAGTGGCATCCATGTGCTTGAGAACAGCGGAGATTAAGGGAGAGGCTACTAACTGAAGAACAGCTAGTAGCACTCGATCCACTTGGCATCGATCGCGGCGCTCGAGTTGCTTCTCAGCAGAGCTCTATCCTCCGCGCGATAGCCTTAAGCGTATGGAGCGTTGATCTGTTGAGCAAGGGGAGAAGAGCATTCTGGACGATTCTGTAAACTGTTGTTTGCTAAAGACACACTTTGCAGAGGACATCCAGAATGCAGTTGAAAACTATCCTCGGGTTACGTGGAAAAACACAAGGGCTTCGTCTATGAAAAAACGTCGCTAGTGGAAGGTGACTCACCGCGAATCGAAGTTATCGTGAAGCCGCGTTCCAACTCCAAGCCAGTCTGCGATGGGTGCGGTAAGCCTGGCGGAATCTATGACACTCAGCCGCAACGCGAGTTCTCGTTCGTGCCGCTGTGGAACATCGCTGTGTTTTTGCTCTATGCGCCCAGACGCGTCAACTGTCGGCACTGCAAGCGCGTTGTCATCGAGCGAATGCCGTGGGCTGAAGTTGGACTTCGATCGCTTCTGGCAATACAAGTCCAAGTTCTACGCAGAAAGATTCTTGCGACAATGGTGCGCGCGAGCCAATCGTTCAAGTATCGAGCCAATGAAAAGGTGGCTCGCATGCTGCTGGAACACCAACATCTCCTGCTCAATTGGTTCGAAACTAACGGCCTTTCCTCAGGTGCGGTTGAAGGCTTCAACAACAAAGCCAAACTGACCTTCAAAAAAGCCTACGGATTTAGTGATTTGAAACAGCGCAAGTCGCACTGTATCATCAGCTTGCGAGATTACCGGAACCAGATGTTACCCACAGATTCTGGTGAGGAAGCAAACTAAACTCTTCTGTGACTGTCAGCAGTAGGCTGCTGGGACAAAGCGGCAGCAGGGCATTCTTCTGCCAACATTTCTTTTTTCGATCGGCCCATTTTGGCCCTTACCGCTAATGAATTAGCGGAATAGCTTGAATCTCTTTCATAATTGCCTCGACTTGTTCGCGAGGAAGACCCATTGGAATGATCAACGTATCCTCGCGAATGGTTGCGGGGATTCGAATGGCACCCAGCGGCTTGCCGTCGAGCAAGATGGCAACCATGTCGGGATCGTCCCAGAGCGAATAGGATGCGATGCGGCGCGAAAGCCAATTGGCGGACTCAGACCGCAACTTGAGAGCAATCGAGTACTGATCAGGCTTACCCTCGACTGGAACACTTTCCACTGAGGCCAGATCGCGTTCATCGATGAAGATGCATGGTCCCCAGTTAATCATCGCTTCCTGCTTGGATCCATCGCCGGACTGCCACGAGAGTATCGCCTCGCTCGGATCCGGCGGCGGCGTACTTTCGTTTCTTGTCAGTGACCAGAGATGACTTGCGAATCTGCAGTCGCGCAGCCGGAAGGATCTCTACTACTTCCACTGCCGATTTCAAATCGTCATCCTGTGCGTAGACAGTGTACTTACCTGGCTCGAGTAGTAATGGCGCAGAGCCGAAGCGACCTCGCGGTGATCCAGGTGGACGGATCAAAGCGGAGTGGGTCTGTTCAAGGAATCGCCGCGCAGAATGTCCCGGAGGTAAAGTAAGCTCCGATTTAGCGAACTCCTCTGGCGAAATTCATAACTCACCGTCATTGCTGAACCCGTCACGTTGATCGTTCGATCACCATTCAATCCAGGCTATAAGAGTAAGAGGGATCGCGACCTATGCTTACAACTTCATCAGTTTCGTTCTTGATCCAGACTTCGTATTCAAGGTGTTCGCCATGTCGCAACACGGTGCTCCTGCGAGCAAACTCCGATTGCCGAATGCCAAGTCGTAATCCACCCACAGACTCGCCCCAGAGTACGTTGGTCAGTGATTGGCTTCGGTACGATCTGATTCGCTGCCAATTTAAGTCGATCGATGCCGAAGGGCCGATTAACTTCCGAAGTCCGACCCGCCTCAATGCTGACCTTCAGGGATTTCTCCAGCCAACCCTGTACGCTCATGCCAAACCTGAACGTATGTGTGCCAGGCGGCAACCCATCGATAAAAAATCGACCATGCTTGTCGGTGACCGCAGCGAATGGATGATCGAGAGGCAGCAGGAAAGACTTCTTCCAAACGTTCATATTTGACGAAGCTGAAAGGGGGATGTTCTCGGGATTCTCGAAAGGACGTTCAAGAGTGATTTCTGTACCTGCTTCGACTAGCCGATTTAGGCCCAGTATTGCGACGCGGCTGAAAGCTAAAGTTGTCAGTCGCATATCCTGAGTTGATCAGTCGCATATCCTGGCCAGTTTGTAGGATGGCCGCTCGCGGCTCGAAACGAGAGTCTTGCATTGTCAGCGTGATTGGCTTCAAGTCATTTTTGGTTGGCTTCCAATTGGACGGTGCTTTCTCCATGTAGACAAATGCATTGGCTAAACCACTTGCTGCATCAACCTGCAATGATTCATCTTCTATCTCAACCAGTGATGCCTCGTAGATCTTTCGTGCTTCCTTGGTGGCCTGCTTGGTAAGTCTTGGGCTCGTCGTAGTTGGCACTCGCAATTTCGGCGATTTGGGAACCGAACCTTCCAGCGTAATTCGGCCCTGCAGGGCTCCCAATATTAAGGTATTGCGTCGATTGACCGCTTCCTTTTGATTCCCCTCCAAGCGATTCTCAGGTTCGACAGTGGGCAAATCCGCAGAAGGATTCGATACGGTAAATCGGACATTGCCGGTATCCAGTTCGACTCGCAAGCCTGGAATATCGGGCCGCTCAAGCATAACGCTATAAATCGCCGAGTAGTTTCCGCTCTGCGTTACGAGCCGGCCTTTGATCGTGTAGTCTTCCGAGCTTTTTGCCTCTTTCTTGCTTGCGATCTCAAACTTGGCACGACGACCGGCGAACGTGCTTGGTTGCCCTTCAACGCGATCGCCAGTCAGCGCCTTCACTTCGCCTGGAGCCAACTTCAGCGAAATAAAATTCCTGTGGACTAAAGATGAGTACTAGCGGCGGCCGTTCGAGCATGATGTTGTCGCCAAGGTGGTTCACGACGTTAACAGCCATCCGTCCATCGGGTGAGGAAGCCGAATCGAACACTCGATTGGTTGATCGGCCACGTTGGCAATCCACAGATCGGCTTCAACTACGTCACCGACCGCAAAGCTGTTGTTGCCACGGCGGAACTTTGCACCTAGCCTTAATCCCGAAATGGATTTTCCCCAGTGGATGCTATCGTCGAGCGGATAGAGCATTTTAGCAGAGGATGTGTTGGGCTCACCTAGTATCGTCAGCGGCAGGCTGCCACGGTGCGGTATCTCAACCTTGGCTCCTGGGTTATCTTTGGCAGGAAGCCAAAACGCACTACCCAAGGCGACTTGGTAATCACCAGGGGTAGCCCACGGGTATCTATCGTTGCAGTGTAAGATTTTGCCACATATTCTTTGCCTGGTTCGATCGTGATTTCAATCGATTGATCGGACGAATCGATGCCCATATCGCGAATTCTATTCCTGGTTCCAGCGTGATGTACTGCCAATTGCTGCGAACATAGCATGTAAACTTTTTTGTTTCTTTAGAGACATTCTTCAATCGATACTCGACGACCACGGACTGGCCAGGCTGCACGCCGCCTTCAGGGAGTATTAAACGGGCTCCAGACAACAGACCGTCGTGATCACCCCATGTTGACCACTGAATGCCGTCGACCAACGAGTCTTTACCTGGCTCAGTCACCTGAACTTCTTCCTTGTGCGGTTGAGGACTTTGAGCAAGTTGAGAAATACGAAGCCCCCATCAAAGCTAGAGTTTGCCAAGCAGAATACAAAACTACGTTTCGTAACTCGAATTTTCGGAGTTTCTTGGGCGTCGATCAAACGACGTATGCGATAACCGAAGTCCGTTAAGTTGCCACCATCTGCGGCCAGCGTGGCCAGTGCCTGACTGCGACTGCGATGGTTTGCCAAACACAGAGTGGCCATTTGCATCAGAGCTTGTGCGTAATTGAGCCGACCTACTTGCCGTGCGGCCACATCGTCACAGCAGTTTTCTCTTTCGATCGCGACTCGACGGCTAATCCACCACGTGATGGGATGAAAGAAGAGCAAGGACTCGATAACTGCGCTGAGCGAGATTGAAGAGCAGGTCATAGCGGCGTATGTGGGCCATCTCGTGGCTAAGGATGGCTGCTAACTGAGTTGCGTCCAGTCCACACAATAGCGAGGGTGGTAGTAAAATCATCGGACGCAAGATGCCCACCACAACCGGCGAAGAGACTCGCAGGCAGGTGGCCACGATCGGTACAGTTCGCAATTTTAATTGTTTTGCTTGAGCCTGAAACTACTTGCAGAAACTGAGCATCGGTAATGCGTTGGGCTACATTACCAAATCTAAAACTGCCAAACAGGGATAAGATCATTCGTAAGAGCAGCAAACCCGCAGCTATTGCGTAAGCTGCTGATATCGTTGGCGCTAAGAACCTCACACGCTGCATCATTGCGTCTGTTGCGGCATCGCTGCCTGATACGCCATTAAACGATCATCGGCGTTACTTGTAGTTTGTGTGTATCGCTGTCGCATCACCTAGATCGTCGACCCGGTGAATCAAGCTTCACCGTCCGTGATCGCGCCGAGTCGTTCAAGCTTGAGTCGCTCAAGCCTGCGATGTTGTGGTTCAAAGGGACTGTCGTCTAACAATAACCCCACGTGAGTTGTGAACCAGTGCAAATGTCAGCACGACACAAACGGGTAGCGACAGAAGAGCGGTACACGCCATTGCATAGCGAGTCGACGCATGAGTCGCGGCAAGCCGCTGAATCAGAACGAAGACGATCCCAACTGCCAAGCCTTGCCACAGAAAGTGTCCGCAAGTCAGCATCCATTGAATACAAAGCTCGGTCCAATCGATGGATAGATTCGCGTTCATGACTTGGCCTCCCGCATTTTTTTGTTGAGCAATTTTCTTAAGCTGGCTAGCTCTTCTTCGTCAAGCTCTTTGACATCAAACAGGCTTAGCATTACCGCTTCGGCCGAGCCATCGAAGACACGCTCGACCAGATCGCCAAGCATGCCTTTGGAAACGTCATCGCGGCCGATGAGCGGCGAGAATCGAAAAGCTTTACCTTGCAGTGGCTCCAGCTTTTCAATTTGCCCTTTATCCACCATGGTGCTTAGCATGGTGATGACCGTTGTGTGGGCCAGATCGCGACCGCTCTGTTCCCAGTGCATCGCGGACTTCGCGAACCGTCATTGGCTGAGCGTCCCATAAGACTTTTAAGATTTGCAACTCCAACTCCGTTGGGTGCTCCGAACTGGGTCTAACCATTTGCATTGCCTCCTTAACGGCTGTCTTATTTCTAATTAACTAGATAATAGGCGTCTGTGTATGGCGGTCAACTAGAATTTCTAGAACATTAGAAATCGAAAAATGCGCCATCAACTCGCAGTTCTGCCACGCGACGCCCATTGAGGACTCTGTGCCGTTGGGAATTCGGTGCTGTCGGGGTCTTGCCGCTACATAGGAGAAGTCGAACCAGCAAGTAAGTTTTGTTGCCGCGCGCTGGAGAAATCGCTGGCTCAGTTATCCTAGGCGAATAGCCTGGCAGCAGGCTACGAAAATTTCTGACAGAATATGGGGTCTGCTGTGTTAAACCATGTAGTAGACCATTTTCTTGGGCGAATTTCCGGAAACACACGATAGCTTGCTTGTGCAAGTCCAAGATCCTGCCAATCGGGATGCGTGGGATTTATTTGCTCGCATTTACCGGCCGGCAATCGTGCGGATCGCGATGACGCGAGGTCTGCAACATGCGGATGCTCAGGATTTGGCGCAGCAAGTCTTGATTTTGGTCGCGAATGCTATGGTAGTTGGGAGAAGCGTGACGAGTCGACTCGATTTCGGCATTGCTGAGTCGTGTAACGAGGAACGCGATCATCAACGCTTTGACACGGCGTCCCAAAGGATCAAGCTATGGGTGGTTCTTCAATTGAGGAATTGCTGTGCGAAGTGGTCGATCGGGATGAGGCGACAACGGCTTGGCTCGAGAATCAGTTGCGTCGCGAGCTTTATCTGCAAGCGGCCGATCTGATCAAAGCGGAGTTTCGTGCGGATTCGTGGCAAGCCTTTGAATTATCGGTCACTGGCGAACTTACGATCGAGCAAGTAGCTGAGCAACTGGGAAAAAGTGTCGGAGCGGTTTATACCGCTCGGAGTCGAATCATGTTTCGGCTGAGAGAAACCATCGCACAATTAGGTGATTAACGAAGTAGCCACTGTCGCCAGATGGTGGAGAGATTGCCTTTCAGATTCCACCGTCTGGCGACGGTGGCTACGAATACTGGCTAAGAAAACAATGAACAACAACATTGCAGCACGCCTGATCAGTTTCTCATTCTCACTTTTTTGCGTGGGCAGCTCAGCGTTCATAAAGACGGGAGCTTCAGAGGCATTGGATGACTGCCTCTCGTGTCGTGAGCGGCTCGAAAGCACGGCGGCAGACGCAAGCGTGTGGAATGAAGCTAAGGAGTTCTTCAGCAACGGTGCCTTGCGTGCTTCAACGAGAGGCGAAAGTGATGAGCACGAAGAAACTCATCAAGGATCACAACGGATACGACAAGTTCTCGACTCTTTAGGACCAACCGACGATCCAGAATCGCTCGGCCGCATCGGTGGCTATGAAGTGACAGGAGTGTTGGTGCTGGAGGCATGGGGGTGGTGTTGAAAGCGCACGATCGTTCGCTCGATCGTATTGTGGCCATTAAAGTGATGGCACCGCATCTGGCCAGCAGTGGATCGGCTCGCAAGCGATTCGCTCGTGAAGCCAAAGCGGCCGCGGCCGTTTCTGCATCCCAATGTCATCGCCATTCATAGTGTTGCCAGCGAGGACGCGACTCCCTACCTGGTCATGCCATCTTGCGCGGCGCTTCGTTACAAAAGCGAATCGACTCGCAGGGGCCTTTGCCACTGAAAGATACATTACGAATCGCATCACAGATCGCGGCGGGGCTAGCTGCCGCTCATGAACAAGGTCTGGTGCATCGCGACATCAAGCCCGCAAATATTCTGCTCGAAGAAGGGTGTCGAGCGAGTGACCATCACCGACTTCGGCTTGGCACGCGCCGTCGACGATGCATCGATGACTTGTAGCGGTGTCATCGCAGGCACGCCGCAGTATATGTCCCCAGAGCAAGCTCGCGGTGAGCCTATCGACGCACGCAGCGATCTGTTTTCGCTCGGAGGTGTGCTATATGCCATGTGCACCGGTCGCTCGCCTTTCCGCGCTGAGACAACTTACGGGGTTTTGCATCGGATCGCTAACGAGAGTCCAACTTCCGTTTGTGAAGTCAACTCGGATGTTCCCGTATGGCTTGGTCATGTGATTGAGCGACTGATGGCCAAACGACCTGAAGATCGCTTTGGATCAGCGGCTGAAGTAGCTGAACTGCTCGAAGGCTGTTTGGCGCATGTGCAACAACCGGCAGCCATGCCGCTGCCTGAAGCAGTGACCGCATTAGCGCCGACAAGGGCATATCGACCTCCCATTGGTAAGCTTCTTTCTGCGGCCTTATTTGCTTTCGCGATTATCTTCGCTGGCGTGTTCGTTGTACTCGAGTTGAACAAGGGAACGTTAACCATTCAGTCCGATGCGGACGATATTCGAGTCCGCGTTACTCGCGGCGAGAAAATAGTAAATGAGTTGAAAGTCGCTAAGGGTGAAAAGTCCATTCGTGTAGCTGCCGGACAATATCAAGTTGAAGTCATAGGTGAATCGGATGGACTTATCGTTGAGAACGGAAGAGTGACTCTTCATCGGGCGGATTCAGCAGTGGTTCGAATCGTTCACGCACCTCACAACACGAGCGCTGTTGAAGATGAACTGATTGGAAACGAACTGCTCGCTCAACTTCAAGGTACGTGGTATGTCATGCAGGTCCAAGTCGAGCAAGGAATGCTGATCCGCAAGACATTCCATGCTGAAGTGCATGGGAATCGAATGGAGCTAACACTTGCGGGCGAAGGCCTGATGAATTTCGAGCTCGTGTTTGGAGAATCGGGTCCACCCCAACAGATAGATCTAAGGTCCGTTCAGGATGCTTCGAAACGTGAACCGTCAATGGCTCCCAGCTTCCAAGGAATCATTGCGATTGGGAAAGACGAATTCCGTGTTTTGACAAACGTAGAGCCAGGCGCTGATCGACCACTAGACTTTACCCACGCAACAGGCTCAGCAACTGGCCTAATTGTCTGGGACTTCAATCGGATACCCCAAAATGCGAAGCTTAGTGAAGCAGATGGAGTTGTTTCGAATTCCGCTCCGCCTAGAACTGGGACAGACACCATGAGCAGTAAACAGCCTGCTAACGGAAAGGACGCAACCAAACGAATACCTCCCGGTGCGCACGCTTTTGGTGGACATGTGACTAAGGCTAGATTTAAGTCACCAGGAAGAAGCCAAACTACGCTTCTGGAGAATGGAGATTTGGTTTATGAAGCGCCCGAAATACAAAATCTAGCTAACGCACGAATCCATCTTTGCAAGGTAACCCCTGCAATAAGCATTCCAATGAGATATCAGGTTGAAGTGATACAAACGATCTCTACCAACGCCGAAGGTCGTTTTGCGGGATTTGTTCCGCCGGAGTTCACTAGTCTGTTTGAACGAGATCCAAGCGCCCCGTACTTGGCCTTGGTGGTGGAAGCGGAAGGATGCCTCACTGAATCCATGTCAGCGCTTCCTGAACACTGGAACCATGAGATGAACATTGGGCTGGAACCAAACGAGAAACTCGTTCGAGGGCAGATCTTGGTCCATGGAAAACCGGCTGGTTCGGTAAGCGTCTCGGTTATTGGCGTACAGCGAGCGAATCCAGAAGAACTGGATGCACATCTAAAACGAGAAGGCTTGATCCCCATCGACGTGAAAGAACCAAGAAAACAAGCTTTTCTTGATGGTCCAGATCCAGAGCCTTTTGGCCTGATGAAGACAAACGGGGTTTTGTCAGTGGAGCATAAAACAACCGACAGCCAAGGCAAGTTTGAGCTTCGAGGATTTGGTCCTAACGATGTGCTGACTCTGGAAATCGAAGGGAATGGAGTTGAGAAAACGTGGTTGAGCGTGATCAATCGAGACATCGAACGCATTAATCTTCGCCATAGATCTGGAAACAACGAAACATACTTTGGCTGCGGCTTTATCTATGATCAATCGCAGGTAGATGCCCATATCGATGCAACTTCAATTGACGGTACCCCATCCTCAGCAGCAATGGCAAAAGAACTAGACGCTGATGCGCGGCAAGCTATGTCGACGTATCAAAATCGTCTCGTTTGGACGAACAGGTTCAAATTCGATTCCATTCGTAGGTACACGCACAAAGAAGTGGGGCGGGGTGAGGAGCGGTCAACAATGGCGAGTGATGGAAAGCGGTTTGTTCATCGCCACGTAAGTCTGAATCTGGATCAGCCAGCCGACTTTTTCGGCCGAAGCCTGACATCATTTGGGCTTTACACGGGTGACTCTTTCATGGGTGGCACCTGCCTCACTGGTCAGCCGATGCAGACGGGCGGATACTCCCGGCAGAATGCAGAGGAGCATGCTTGGGGAATGCGAGAGCGGACCAGCATGATGCTTGAAGGGTATCGTGCTGGCAACGCAGGCCAGACGATCTTAGAACTCCTTCTGAAATCTAAAGACCTCGAAGTGAAGAAAGAGAAGATCGGCGAAGTCGATTGTTTTCGAATCAAGAACAGGGATGAGTGGGGTACGCACTTGGCCTGGATTGAAGCGAAGGGAAAAAACAGGTTACTCCAGTGGGAGTCTCGCAAAGCGCGCGGCAACAAGTTCTCACGCAGTCGGCAGGGTGAGCATCGCGACACTTCCAACTACGAGTCCAGTGGCGTACGAATCACCGGGATCGAGTATCGAGAAATAGACGGAACGCCCATAGCCATACGAGGAACCTATGTCTGCTTCGATACACCGAACGGCGGCCAGGAAACGGTTTCCTCCATGGAAATCGAAAGATCGAACATCGAACTGCAGCCAGACTTCTCGAGCGATTCCATTTTTGATCCGTTATATGCAGAAGGAGCTCGCATTACGGATCTGGATAGCACCGATCCTGATAAACACTTCTGGTGGAGAAATGGACAGCTTGTTGCCAGCGATCCAGTCAAACCAAACCAGCCGTCTACCTCGAATAAACCACGCCCTCTGTCGACAGCTATCGGGCAATTCAATGAACTTCATAACGAACGACTGCTTGCGTCCAATACGCCATTGCTAACGGAAGACGAAGTTCGGGCAGCGTTGTCGTGGCATGCCAACCAAGTCGACTTATCACCAGGCGCCCGCAGGAGCCTCCTCGAAATTGCCCAGACTCGAATGCTGCCCGCTGGGTGGTCGTTAAAATTGGACAGCGTTCAATGGGATGAGGATAAGTTGTGGCACAATAAGCCTGCTACCTCCAAGGCCATTGTGATCAAGCTAGTGAACGCAGAGCAAATCGCCGTGAAGATTCGCTCACAGTTTACCTCATCTGGGCTGACTTCGAAGGATCGCCCCGACTCGCAATTAGTGGCTGCAATTGCTGAATTCAACAAGACAAAGGCCGAGGATCAACCTCCACTCACGCTCAATGAAACCATGGCCGCATTATCGGAGCTTTGGAGAAAAGACTCCAAGACTGGGAGGAACTTTTTGAATCTCTCTGAGACTGCCACCCGAAAATTGATGGGAGTCGCAGACATGCACGTCATGGATGGGGTAAGGATTGAATCTACTTACTTCAACCACGAAGTCGGAGATAGCAAATCTCTCTCGTGGCGTATCGAGCTCTCCGTGGATCCCGTCAAGGAAATGGTGGCCGCTGAAAAATTGATCATTCGAGAGCGATTTATCAATCACCCCGAGCGTTAGACTTTGATCAACAACAATCCTGATAAACTCATAATCGCAATAATTGAATTCATGAATTCGAATCCATACGAACCGCCATCTCCACAGGATCGCAACCTGCGAATTCGAGTACAAGTAGTTTCACCATGGATCTACCTCTCACTGCTGGCGTACGGGATCTTTTTTGGTTGGCAAATCTTGACTCCACTTCTGACAAATCCGCTTGCTGGCTGGGGATGGCAGAATTGGTGGTTCGGATTTATTCCGGCTGCTTACTTACTTTTCGCGGCTGTGACTTCGGTCCTATGCGAAAAGGTAGGATCTCAGTTTTACTTTCAGTTGAGCGCATCAGCGATACTACACCCTGTTGTTATTCAACAATTGATCTCCTTCTAATCGGTTTAGTTGGAGATCAATGGTGATTATTAAATTGTTCTGCAATTCTAAGCGCCTTCTGCGGCGAGCACTTGTGCCTTAACTGCAGTCGTTCTACCACCAAACTCCAGAAAGGACCGAACCTGATGTCTTCCGATTTCTCCCAATTCAACACCGCCTTAATTTGGGCTTACAATGCGTTGTTTTTTTGCATTCCATTGTTCGTGATTCTCGGTGTAGCCCAAATTGCGGTTGCAATAGCACTTGGGCGTTCCGAGAAACGAAGCAAGCGGCTCAAACGTGCTGGCGTACTTTTCACCGCCGCAGCGCTGATGCCTTTGGTTCTTTTCGGACTCTGGCGAGGCGTGATAGGCCCTTCATTGTTCGCGGAATTAACGGCTAAACGAGAAAAGCAACTGGCGGAAACGTCGATTCTCCGGGTTGGGAGTAATGTATCTGCCATCGATAAGTTACTGGCCGAGGCGGGCGTTCCTCTGGACACACCGAAAATAGTTGTACTCAATTTTTTTGCCACTTGGTGCGGCCCATGCTTAGCTGAAATGCCGCATCTTCAGAAGATTGCCGACAAATATGTAGATCAACAAAGAGATTCTATTTCTTGTGGTTGGCCGAGAAGAATCGCAGGAAACTCTAGATGCTTTTGCCTCCAAGAACGGTTACCGCTTGCCGTTTATCGCAGACCCTGAAAGACGCTTGTACTCCCAATTTGCGCGAAAATCCATACCGAGAACCTATCTAATTGACCGCGAACGCGAAATCCGTTTCGAGATTGTTGGCTATGACCAACAGAAGCTTAATGAACTCGACACGCAACTTAGCGAACTTGCTGATGAATGGATTAAATGATTTGCAGAACCAAGCGTTGAACGGAAGTTCGCGATGCCGTTCAGCTTGCTAATAAGTCATACTCGCGAACTCCGTTAACGCTACCGTTATCCGCTCGATGTCACGTTAACATTCCAACGAATTGAGAATGAACCATGGTAAACGTTTTATCAGTGTGCCAACGATTCAAAAGGAGTTAGAGCTATCTATTGAGCAAGTCTCGCAAATCGCTGCGATCAAACACGTTCCGTTAGCTGTAACCTTTTCGGAAGCGATAGCCCCGCTCAAGACCATACTCACGGATAAACAACTCAAAGAATTCAAGATGACGGCGTTGCCGGGTCTCATGGTGCGAGCTTTCCTTGTCGCTGAGGTGCGCGATACGCTTGAATTGACGCCAGAACAAATGACGTCGATCGCTGCGGTTCAAGCCAAGCTCAGAACTCAGCTGCAACCATTTCAAGACAAGATCAATCAGGGGGGCGCCGAAGAACTATGCCGAAGCAATGCAGTTGGAACGAGACACTGCAACGTTTCACAAGGACGCTTACGTGGAGGCATTAGAATTACTAACAATCGAACAGAGAAAAAAGTGGGAACGCTGGATCGTCTGCGCGCAGCTGGCCAACAAGAACAACGATGAAGCAAACGGACAGGTAAGGATAAAGTGCAATATACTTCATCTTGATCATTCGCCATGAAGCCTTCGACAAGTCAATGGAGTCGCTGAACTAGTAGCTGATTGGCTCAATATGCTAACCCTTTTAGAACATCATAATTTTTCGCTGGACGCCACTGACCTTCCTGTGTTAGTTCTACGGGAACGATCGTAGTCTTCTTCGTCGGCTGCCACACTGTGCAATGCCATTGGCCCTTGCCATCTTTGAAAAAACTATTGTTTCCGCCGTTCTTGATCGCCACGTAACGGTCGCCATACGGGCCATAAATGTTCTTCGAAGAGCACATTACGCAATCGTAGGTTGAGGTCATCTCGCCTTTCTCGTCCCAGTAATGAGTCGTGAATGCGCCACCGAAGTAGTACACGCCCTGGTGCTTGAAGAGAGTTGTGCCCTCGTTGGCTACCGATGCCGCATTGAGCGGGTAGATGATCTTTGGCTCTTCGGCTAGACCGGAGAGGTCGGGTTTGAGCTTCGCGATCTTACCAGCCCCCATTGTCAGATACACGGTTCCGTCGTCGTCCTCAAACAAGTGCGGATCAGGATCATGGGCGATTGGTCCATCGATCACATCCTTGAATGGTCCTTCTGGCTTGTCCGCGAGGGCGATTGAGATGTGGAAGCCTTTTGGATGAGGTTTCGGAGCCTTGTTCGGGAAGTAAACCATCGCCCATTTCTTGAGCGATCGGACGTATTCGATTTCGGGAGCCCAGATGATCTGGTCGTCGTGAAACTTGTCCCTAGGAGTTATTTGACCGAGGTTCTTTGGGTTCGCCCATGTAGACTCGGCGAAGGTCCAAGGTGTACCTATTTTTTCAAACGGGCCTTCGACATTGCTCGAGCGATAGAGGTCGATGCCGTCCTGTTTGCCGTGTAAAAGTGGAGTACCGACGAGGTAGTAGTTTCCGTCTGGTCCCCGCATCGCGCAGGCATCACGGATATGAGGAATGTCCAGCACAACCTTGAACTGGCTTGACTTGCCCCCTGGATCGCGCAGTTCGGGAAGGCGAATCGACCTACCCGGAACGAAGGCAAAATCCAACTGGGGTGAATGTCCCGAAGTCACGGCATAGGTCACCCCGTACTGGCAAGGCGTATCCAACTTGTCCCGCCGATAAATGAATCCGAAGTACCGCTGCCAGCTGGAGCCTTCGTTGCGAATGTTCCAGCGATTCCTTTCGCCTTCGTTCCAAACCTCGATGATGCCGTTATGCTTCGAGGCAAAATAAGTGTTGTTGTAGGTCTCCTTCGTGCTCGTCGACTGGAAGCGGAACCAGACCTTGCTCGCGTTCTCCTTCTTCATTGCAGCCTCAATCTCGACTACAGAGTCAGCAGGCTTCCAGTTCGCATCCTGCTTGAAATCGCTTTTCGTCCAGGCACCGGGGGCGTCTTTCTGAGTCGGATCCTTGAAAGTATAGGTCAGCTTCAACGCAAGGCGAGGCTCTGGAGGTGTGGCGGGATCGGCGGCGTTCTGCGCGGAAAGCCGACTCATGTCTGCCAGGCATAACATCAGCATGGCAAGAACAACAACGGTTCGCATGATTTCGCTCCGATGAATGCAAGATGACGATAGAATGCAGTGTCCTTCATCTAAGAAATGATGCCTTCGATAATTTGACCGTGGTTGTCCGTGAGACGAAAGTCGCGGCCGTTATACCGATAGGTCAGCTTAGTATGATCGAAACCAAGCAATCTTAGAATTGTTGCGTGGAGATCGTGCAGATGGACAGGATCCTTCACGGGTTCAGCTCCTAGTTCGTCGCTTTCACCATACGCGACTCCTGTTTTCACACCACCTCCGGCGAGCCAGCAGCAGTAAACTTTGCTCCAGTGGTCGCGACCCCTCGTGTCGTTGATTCGTCCCGCTGTGTTGGGTGGGCGACCAAATTCACCGCCCCAGATGATCAGTGTCTCGTCAAGCAATCCCTTCTGCTTCAGGTCTGAGATCAAAGCTGCGGCAGGTTGGTCAACTGCTTCGGAAGTTCGCCGAATGCTGGAGACCAAATTGCTATGATGATCCCAACCGCCGGCATCGACTTGGACGAAACGAACGCCTCTTTCAACCAGTCGTCGAGCACAAAGCAGCTTGGCAGCTAAGTCTCCTTTTCCTTATTCATCTTGCGAAGCTTAAACAACTCGAATGGTTGTGGCTTGACGCGAGTCAGGCAACAGCATCTGGTTTGGTCAGCATCGAAGGCCTGTCTTCACTTCGAACGGTTTGGTTGCCTTTAGCGAAACTGGATACTGCGATAGTCGATCGATTACGACAGGCAATGCCGAATTGCACGTTCGAAGATAGCGATCTTTTGGCTGAGGGATCAGAAGATCGCCCGGAATCCTCGCGATGATTTCCGTAGCCACCGTTGCCAAGCGGTGGAGAACTCGGGAAGACATCCACCGATCGGCGAAGGTGGCTACGTGGATGATTATCGCCACACTAGTTTTTTCTACCCATTCCCAAGATTGTACGAAAAAGTCCGAATATCATCAGTTACTTGCAGACCATTCATGATCCGATCGATTTGACCGCCCAACGTTGCTTGAGATATTCAAGTGCAAAGAGGGAAATGCCATGAAATTCAGCCTCAAATCGCTCATGCTGGTGATGGTGATTCTGTCCTTAGTCTTTGCCTACCTCGCTTACTATCGCTCGGACCGCAAGACAGTCGCGTACGAGTCCGTTGTAGTCCCGACTACCGCGCAGGGGAATTGGTCCAATAATCTAACGCAAGCAGATAAATCCCAATACTCCTATAAGCTGCTTACTGCAGATGAGCTTATCGAACTTCGGGGTCAGCTCAGTACACTTGGTAAGGTGATATTCGCCGACAAATCGTCGATTCACATGTGGCCCCAACAAGCGACATCGCGAAGTGCGAGTATCCCGCTGTTCTTACCCGTAGATGACCCTGCGCAAGGAACGAATCCAGCTAAAATTCCTGCAGACATTAGTGGAAGCCTTAACGGATTCTTAGGTATTCGCAAAGCAGGTCAGCAAATTCAGCTGCGCGTCGACATGGACATACATCTTCAGATGCTTGAAAAGAAGGATTTTTATTCGCCCTATTCGGAGGTCAATTACGATAAGGCGGACGGTCACCTATTCTATGAGGGGCAGGCACCGAAGATTGGGCTGGTGTTTATGGCACCAATCGGCGAACACTCGTTTCATGTCGTTTTGTTCGAGGTCGAGTCTGAAAGATAGGGGCAACACGTCCACCATCTGGCTATTGGGCTTCTGCCTGCTCTGTCTAGTTATGCCATTTTCAATCTGCGCTGGCAACGATTAGAAATGGGACTACATGCAAGGTGGCCGATCCGGTGTTTCCGAAGAGTCTGCTGGTCGAGCTGGTAACTTTCGCACGTTCGAATGCACAACCAGCGACTCTGCAGAAAAGGTTGTTTTATGGTACGCCAAACAACTGGGGGCTTCGTAAGGATCACAGTCTGTGGAAGGCTTTCCAGGGAATCCAAAAGACTCCGCGCACCGCAGGCTTCAGAACAAACTATTGACGCGTTGTAAACACTTGCCTATATTTACACCACGTAAACAACTTGATTTCAATGCGAAGTGGGACAGGCAGGATGCTTGTAGTATGGAGGTTGTGAAGATGGGGGAAGCAGATCGACTGCCGATGAGCGACGCTGAGCGTGAAGTCCTCAAGGTTCTCTGGGACCATGGGCCGCTGGGCGTTAAGGATGTGCTGGCCAAGTTTACCGAGGCTGGTCAGGAGTGGTCGCGGTCGACGGTGATCACGCTCCTTCAACGACTCGAGAAGAAAGGCTACGTCCGGTGCGATAAGAGCCAGTTTGCGTTTGTCTTCGAAGCCGCTGTGTCGCGCGAGGATGAGATGCGAGCTCGTATGAACGATTTGGCCAGCGAGTTGTGCGATGGAGAGACACTGCCGCTGGTGCTGGCGTTTGCTCAGCAACATCAATTCACGGCCAATGAACTTGCTCGCTTTCGCGAAATGATCGATTCGATCAAACCCACTGGCAAGAAGCGAGGTGGGAAATGAATGAGCTCGTGTGGTGGTTCGGCCAGAACACGCTGGCTGCCTTGCTGATGATTCCCTGCGTGGTGCTGGCTTGTCGTCTGTTTCGCGATCGACCAGCAGTACAGCATCTACTGTGGCTGGTAATCTTGCTGAAATTCGTCACGCCGCCCGTTGTCGTATGGCCCTGGAGTGTTGATGAACTGCAAAGCATGGCTTGGTCGCAGCTATCCGTCCAGCAGGGAGCCCATCAAGGAGCACCACTTGACCCATCACCTGTAGCAACGATGTCGCAGCTCATCGAGCCTCGCTCAGTTCCGTTCGAATCGGCAGACTTTCCGACAGTGTCTGCCCCGAGCATTGAGCCAAGCTCACCGCCTGCCGACGTTCTGGCTGTTGCTGATAACGCAAATGAAAAAGCTCCGCCGACCACGCCGACGAACTGGAACCCAATAGTTGCCACAGCGATTCTAGCATGGTTTATCGGAGCGATTGGTTGTGCCGTGAGTCAACTGCGACGGCTTGCCCGTTACGCTCGGTTGGTTCGTAGCGGCGAAGTTGCTCCGCCGCATTTGAAAGCGGAGGTTGCCAGCGTCGCGTCTCTGCTAAACATGAAAGCTCCAGTCAGCGTGATCGTAAAAGGGATCATTTCGCCGTTTCTATGGTGCGCGGGTTCAGCTAGGTTGGCTTGGCCTGATTCACTATCGAGCCAAGCAGATGTTGTGCGTTCGCGAGGCATCATCGCTCACGAGTTAGCTCACTTGCGTCGTCGCGATCATTGGATCACGTGGCTGGAGCTTGGGGCCAGCATACTCTGGTGGTGGAATCCGTTTGTTCTGGTACGTGAGGCGACAACTGCGTGAAACCGCAGAGATGTCCTGCGATGCTTTGGCAATCGCCGCCCATCCAGAGAGCCGTCGCGAGTACGCGGAATTGCTCTTGCGACTTTCCTCACAATCGACAAACGAAGTTCCAGTTCCAGTCATTGCCATGGGAGCCGGCAACGTCGCTTCTTTCGAGAAGAGATTGAAAATGATTCTGTCGTCGAATGTTTCAGGTAGCTTGTCATGGCGCGGTGCAGTGGCCATAGCCTTCCTTGCAGTCATTGCATTGCCGTATTGGTCGCTAGCGCAGTCGACGAACCTTGAACCATCGCCAACTCTTGCTCAACAAAGCGATACCGCAAAAGAGTCGCGAAAAGCAACGGAGCCAGATCACGACAACGACTCGATTGTGGTCGGTGAGAAACCGGATACCAGCGCGAATAAAGTGCCGTCTTCAACTCATCAGTTTATTGCTGTGAAACCCAAACACGTCAATTTCGTAAGTTCAGGAACTGCTGAAATCCTAAACGATCGATCGGTTCAGCTCAATCCAACGGATCGATGGCAAGAGTATGAATTGCATTTCTCGCCAGCAGATTTGCCACCCAAGATATCTGTCGTCCAATTAGAAATCCTGCCTCGTGATTCCGCTCCGTCGAACAACAGTAAGCCCACGCTGCTGAGTGACGTGAAGCCGCATCTCAAACAACAAGATGGCCAGTATGTTCAACTGGATTTTTCAAAATGCATATTCACAGGCGATGTCAATGATGAGTTGACCGTGCACTGCATCGACTACTTGTCAGATACGGGATGGCAAGTGCCCGAGTTTACAGACAATCATCGCGTTCATCATTTGTTGCTGCATCTGGAAAAGCCTGTCGAAATGGAGAACGTGACTGACTTTGCATTAACGATCGATGCTGGCGGGGCTGGACAGTTCTCCGCTGTATCGCGAGTACGAGTTTCATTTGCTGACGCAACTTCACACTTACCTGCACAAGACGGCGGGCCACCAAATGACAAAGTCCGAACTCGCGGTTTTCGCATCGTGCTTGTGGACAATGAAGAGCAACCGGCGATTGCGCCCGACGACGACAGTACCAAGAAGGAATCGAATGGACTGCAAAAGAGTACTGCCAACGAAAAGGTCGAGCCATGGGAAATCTCTAAGCTCTACGAGGCGGCCTTCTTGCGGAATTATCTGATGCACCATGAGGTGTTGCCTAAGCCGATCGTCGTACCGGCGGTGCGCGGGAGAGTCTTTGATCCGGATGGAAATGCGGCCTCGGGCGTAAGAATTGTTTCGCACACTCCACGACATTGGGTTGATCTCGACGCATCGTTGGCGTTGAAACCGCATAACAGCGGTGGTGTGAAAACTTCCAGGCAGGACGGAACATTCGGCTTGCCCGAGCGTACTGAGCCATATCGCGTGTTGCTCGTCCACGAAAGCGGTGTTGCAAACGTTTCGCATGAGGAACTGCTGCGAGCGAATGGCAAAGTCACATTGCAAAAATGGGCGTCGTTGTCCGGGACATTGAAGCTGGGGGGACAGCCACAGGCAGGCGAAACCATCGTGTTACAGTTCGACACACTGCCGTGGTCGTACAGTCGCCTTGCGCCAAGATTGACGACGACTCATCTAACGACGACCGATAAGGATGGGAACTTTTCGTTCGATCGTGTGCCGCCGCTCGGAGGGATGGCGCGGTCGCTACGCGGACATGGAACGGCATACCAATGCGAAAGTGGCAAGAACACTCACGTCGAAATCGGTGCGGGTATCACGGTTACCGGAAAACTGAGTATCCCAGAGCACATCGAGAAAGACAAACTCAAGGTGTACGCTCGCAACCACTTGTTGCCCATTCCCTACCCGAAAGACTGGACTGACGATGTCACCAAGGAAGAAAGACTTGCGTGGCGGATGAAGTGGTCAGCCACTGCGGAAGGCAGTGCGATTGAGGACCAGAATCACCTATTGATGAACTCGAGCGTTCCCGGGGCAATCGCAGATGACGGCACGTTTACAATCTATGGCGTTCCGGTAAGACCAATGGTGTTGGTCGTCGAACTCCTCGGCAAAGCAATCTTACTTGAACAGCCATTCGACACCAGTAATGCCCCGAACAGTGATGCCTCCAGCAACGCGCTGAACCTTGGAACGGTCACTGTTTCAGACACTCGACTCCAACGCGAAAAACTGCATGACCATCAACACGGGGGGTCGCAATCAAGGAGGTCAAGTCGTCGGCAAGCCGCACCTACCCAAATTGATCGTTAGGGCGATCGATTCCAAGGGAACTCCGGTGCCGAATACAGGGGTTCGGTTCTATGACCGAGACAATCAACGGGCTCGCAAAAAAGAGGAGTTTGAGATGGTCAGCAAGCAAACGGACGAGTCAGGCGTGGCTGAATTTGGCGTGATGCCAAATAGCTTCGGATGCTTGCAACTCTCGCCTTCCAACCAAGAATTTGCGCAGTGCTACACGCTCATCTCAGCCACAATGACCGAATGCACTCAAGCGAAACCACCGCGAGCCAACGTACAAACGGAAATCAAGAATGGCGTCCTGACAGTGACGTTCACGATGACGCCTCATGTCGATTTGGAGTTCAACATCGTTGATGACGCAACCAATGAAATCGTTTTCTGGTCCGAGATTCTTTACCAAGATCCAGCCACAAACCACTGGTGGATGTTTGGACTGGTCGATGGATCGAAAAGACAATACAACCTCATCCCGATCTCACCGCAGATCACCCGAGAGACGATGCGTATCTCGGCAGAAGGATACGAAACGAAGGTGTTTCGGCTACCCGATGAATTGGATCGCAGCCAACCGATCCGGCGCGATGTTCGCCTGAAGCCAATGCCGGATGTCGAGCTAAAGGTCCTTTTGCCCGATGGTAATCCTGCCGAAAAAGCACAATTGAAGTTTGACTATCCTAATGGAGTCGAGTGTCTTTGGGAATCTGAATGGAAATCGAACTTGCAAGGAATCGTGACCACCAAGTTTCCGCCGCACGCCGATATTGGGAGCTTACGTTTGGAGCATCCAGCTGGCACTGCCGAGTTGCCGATGCGGGAACTGCTTGATGAAGCGAAGCAAAGTCCTGAAAAGGTGATTCGTCGCAACATCCAACTCAGAGAGTCTAAGTAGCAGAAGAATGCAGTTTTCTGTCACTCAATTTTTTGTCAGATAAGCGATCAGACAAAAAATTATGGTTCTTCCGCCGAATCTGTGGGTAACGTTGGAGTGTTTTGATCGTTTGAACGGGAAGAGGAAGAGTCGGACTAAAGACAGTGTTTATTAACTGGGGCTCTGCCCCAGACCCCGAGATTTATCGCATTGGGCCAAATGGATCGAGTGGCATGCAAGTGCTTGAGAACAGCGGAGATTTAGGGAGAGGCTACTAACTGAAGAACAGCTAGTAGCACTCGATCCACTTGGCATCGATCGCGGCGCTCGAGTTGCTTCTCAGCAGAGCTCTATCCTCCGCGCGATAGCCTTAAGCGTATGGAGCGTTGATCTGTTGAGCAAGGGGAGAAGAGCATTCTGGACGATTCTGTAAACTGTTGTTTGCTAAAGACACACTTTGCAGAGGACATCCAGAATGCAGTTGAAAACTATCCTCAATTACGTGGAAAAACACAAGGGCTTCGTCTACGAAAAAACGTCGCTAGTGGAAGGTGACTCACCGCGAATCGAAGTTATCGTGAAGCCGCGTTCTAACTCCAAGCCAGTCTGCGATGGGTGCGGTAAGCCTGGCGGCACCTACGACACGCAACCGCAACGAGAGTTTTCGTTCGTGCCGCTGTGGAACATCGCTGTGTTTTTGCTCTATGCGCCCAGACGCGTCAACTGTCGGCACTGCAAGCGCGTTGTCATCGAGCGAATGCCGTGGGCTGAGGGCAAGTGCCGCATGACCAACACTTACAAACTGTTCCTGGCCAACTGGGCCAAGCGCCTCAGTTGGAAGGAAACTGCCGAAATTTTCAGCACAAGCTGGTCCAGCGTGTATCGATCCGTTAAGTGGTGTGTTTGCTGGGGACTGGTTCATCGAACGCTGACCAATATCGAATCGATTGGCGTGGACGAGATTCAATATCGCCGAGGTCACACCTATTTGACGCTGGTCTATCAGTTGGATGCAGGTTGCAAGCGACTATTGCACGTCGCCAAAGATCGTTGGGAAAAGAGCTTGGATAGCTTCTTCGATATCCTTCCGGAAGAGACGACCAAAGGCATCAAGTTCGCTTGTACTGATATGTGGAAGGCATATTTGAAAGTCATCAAGAACAGAGCACCTCAATCGCTGAACATCCTCGACCGCTTTCACATCGCCAAGAAGATGTCTGAAGCCCTCGACAAAGTTCGCGCAGAAGAAACTCGAAAACTCAAGGCTGACGGTTACGAGCCAATTCTCAAGCACACACGCTGGTGCCTGCTCAAACGCAAAGAGAACCTCACCAGCAAACAAGCAGCAACTCTCAGGCAACTGGCCAAGTACAATACCGACACATTCAAAGCCTATCTAATGAAGTTGGACTTCGATCGCTTCTGGCAATACAAGTCCAAGTTCTACGCAGAAAGATTCTTGCGACAATGGTGCGCGCGAGCCAATCGCTCAAGTATCGAGCCAATGAAAAAGGTGGCTCGCATGCTGCTGGAACACCAACATCTCCTGCTCAATTGGTTCGAAACTAACGGCCTTTCCTCAGGTGCGGTTGAAGGCTTCAACAACAAAGCCAAACTGACCTTCAAAAAAGCCTACGGATTTAGTGAATTTGAAACAGCGCAAGTCGCACTGTATCATCAGCTTGCGAGATTACCGGAACCAAATGTTACCCACAGATTCTGGTGAGGAAGCAAAATTATAGGACAAAAAGATTGTTCGGAAAAACCGTCTTACCGGTGCAAGATTCATACCCGGCGTGGAATTTACTGGTGTAGCCACCTCTGCCAAGCGGTGGAGAATCGCCTGCAAAAACAACCACCGTCTGGCGACGGTGGCTACGGGTATACTTGAGCCCCATGATTCCCAGTCCTCCAGAAACCAGAGCTAGCTTGATCGTGCGTCTTCGAGACGCGGCGGATGTGGCGGCGTGGGATGAATTCGTGGCGGTTTATGGGCCTCTGGTTTACCGATTGTCGCTGCGTCAAGGGTTGCAAAATGCGGATGCTGAGGATGTTGTCCAGCAGGTCTTCACCGCTGTAGCTCAGTCTGTTCACCAGTGGTTGGAGCGACCAGAACGAGGACGATTTCGAGCTTGGCTGCTGACGATCGCGCGCAACATTGCTATCAAAGCCCTGACCCGCAGACCGCTGGGTGGTCTGGGAGTGGGTGGCGATCCAGCGCGTGAGTCACTGCAAGAGATCGTGGCTAATGACAAATTTCTATCGAGCCAATTTGATATTGAGTATCGACGCGAAGTCTATCGCTGGGCTGCTGAACAAGTACGTGAAACGGTCTCGGCCAGCACTTGGAACGCATTCCATTTGACTCATGTCGAAGGAGTCTCCATTGCCGATGCTGCGGAGCAACTGAACATGTCCGTGGGAAACATCTACATCGCGCGCAGTCGAGTCATCAGCCGCTTGCGTGAATTGGCCAAACAATTCGAGGTGTCCCAATGATCCGATCCTGTGCGAGTTACACAGACGATCAGTTGTGGCAACTGCTGCAAGGCGACGACCAGGATCACACCGAATCGGCCCATCATCTGGCGGAATGCCCACACTGCCAGACTCGACTGGAACAGTTGGCCGCGGATGCCGAGCAATGGAGCGAGATTCGCGATAGTTTGCAGCCCGATCAAGAGTTCGGTATGGGCGCATCGTCGCCTCTCGAAAATACTCCATCGCGCAGGCCGCGTTCGGATCGCGAGCGCTGGCAGCGTAGCCACCCATGGACCGAGTCGATGGCTAAGTCGCTGCTGTCACCGGCCAGCCACCCCGAGATATTGGGACGCATCGGTCGTTACGATGTCGAACGCTTGATTGGCAGCGGTGGCATGGGTGTGGTCTTCAAAGCTTATGACACAGAACTCAATCGACCGGTGGCTGTGAAGTTGTTAGCTCCGTACTTGGCCGGAAGTGGATCAGCACGGAATCGATTTGCCAGAGAGGCTCGCGCCGCCGCAGCCGTGGTCGACGATCATGTCGTACCGATTCACAACGTGGAAACCGATAACGAACATCCCTTCTTGGTCATGAAGTTCATTGCTGGAGGATCGTTGCAGCAACGCATCGATCGCGAAGGGCCGCTCGAACTCTGCGAAGTCCTGCGGATCGGCATGCATGCTGCTAAAGGGCTGGCCGCGGCGCACGCTCAAGGCTTGATCCATCGCGACGTGAAGCCATCGAACATCTTGCTGGACGAAGGAGTCGATCGAGCGCTCTTGACCGACTTCGGTCTGGCCCGAGCCACCGATGACGCGAGTTTGACTCGCAGTGGCTTTCATCCCGGTACGCCTCACTACATGTCACCCGAGCAAGTCCGCGGCGAAGCGATTGACGCTCGCAGCGATCTCTTTGGGTTGGGCTGTGTGATCTACGCCATGTGTACCGGCCATCCACCGTTCCGCAGTGAAACCAGCTACGCCGTGCTGCGCCGCATCACCGATGACACACCGCGATCGATCCGCGAAACGAATGCAAGTATTCCGCAGTGGCTTGATCGGATCGTGATGAAGTTGCTCGCCAAGCCGCGAGAGGATAGGTATTCATCTGCGGACGAAGTTCACACGTTGCTTGAAAACTGTCTTGCTCATGTTCAGCAGCCGACTCTGGTAGAGTTGCCTGACGAGTTGCAGTTGAAGGTGAAATCGCGCAAGTGGTTAGCCGCGCTGGCGATGGTGCCCATTTGCATTGCGGTTGTGTTTGGGACTTGGTGGTCGAACAATCGGCCTAGAGAAATCGGTGATACTATCGGTAACAATGTTACATCGGCACAGACAGAGACCGCATCGGTAACGGCTGAGCCCCAGTTGCAATGGGAGAGCGATACGGCCGAGTTAGAATCACTTCGCCGAGACTTTGCGCCTATTGAATTGAAAACCAAAAAACTGTGGGACATTGAGCCCACGGAGAAATCGTTTAACGACAAGCCGCAGGCGTCGGCGTCACCATCACCATCACAGACACTGTTGCCTTCGGCTCGGCGTTAAACGAAAACAAACAAACTGAATAACCACTCGATCTTTCAAACGGAGTTGAATTATGCCTTCCCATCAACGCAACCACACGGCGGTCATCAGGTGGATGCTCATTGTCTGCCTGCTTTGTTCAGGCTCAAGCCTTGAAGCACAAATAGAAGCACCAACACCGGTGCCAACGCAGGAAGCTCCATCCAAGTCGAAAGAAACTTCGGATGACTCTGAACTTAAAATTCAGAACTATCAACTCAGGCATGCTAAAGCCGCCGAGATACTGAAGCTTTTTAAGCAACTTCATGGCGGTGAAAATTCTGCGACCGTTGACGAACGAACCAATTCGATCGTGTTTCTCGCTAACGAAACCAATGCCCGCGAACTTCGAGAATCCTTGGCCTTACTGGACGGCGATGCGCCACCCCCAATTATCCCGCCAACCCCAGTCGTCCAAGGATCTTCACCGAAAGTGCCTAGTCCGGCAAAGTCCAAACCGGCTGGGCCGTTCCGCAAATTCACCTTCAAACATGCAAAGGTTGCTGATGTAGTTAAGATCCTGCGAGAATTGACTGGGGCGAATATCGACAATGAGGACATGGAGGGATTCGCCGTCGATGAACGCACGAATTCCGTTATCTGGAAGGTCAAGGATGAATGGGAGTCGCAGCACTGGGAAGAAACGCTTCTTACCCTGGATGGTGAGAGTTCTACGGGCAGAATTCAAAGTGCTCCTTCACCGCATGCTGCGCCTGCATCCATGCCGAGACGAGTAGATTTTGCTCCTACGCCCAATTCACAGGTATCTGCTCAACCAACCCAAACCTTTACGTTTTCGATGGGGTTCGAACGTGGCGAATCAGTTGAGTCACTGAAGCAGCGATACAGCGAACTCGAACAACAAGCACATCAGCTCGCTGGAAAAATCAAACAATCCAAGTCACCTAGCGAATCAGAACGTAGCGAACTAAAAGCTGCAGTTCGAAAATCGTTCGAAGCGCGCCAGGCACTGCAACGAGCCGAGTTAGCCGATCTAGCTCAGCGAATGAAGAGCATGCAGCAATCGATCGACATGCGTGACAAGCTGGCGGACAAAGTCATTGAGCGACGGATCGAAGATTTGCTCAATCCAAACTTGAAATGGGATCTCCTCGCTGCAAAAGATCGAACGCTTGACGGTCACAACAGTGAATCGAGCAACGGTTCTGCAACTACGGCTCAATCCGCTCCAGAAACTTCAGCCCTCACGCCTGAAAGCTCAGCATATTTGCCACCTTCGATAGCGCCGACACCAATTAGTTTCCCCTACGATCCAGGCAAACGCCCTGAGACGATCATTATGGAAAGGATCCAGGGAGAGTGGATTGCCGAGTCTATGATATCCGCGGGTAAGGATAGCCTCAGTGATTACTCCGAACCATTCGAAGTTCTGATCACAGGTAATGAGATGCGATTCAAAGTTGGCGAGCAGGATTTAAATGGACCAATCCCAATGCTGCTGACTGGGCCGCAAGGTAGTCATCGTTCACTTGAGAGTGCTGATCAACCGCTGCCGATAGACTTCGTCATGGACCCCAACGGAGAACAAGTAGCAATGCATGGTATCATTGCGAGCGATGGTTTAACACTTTCGATTTGTTTCGCAGATGAGGATGAGAGCAAGAGTGGCTTCCGACCTTCATCGTTTATTCCCGGCTCAAAAGTAGTTGTGATCAAGTGCCATCGTCTAACTCCAACTGTCCCAGCTAACAAGCCGGGCGCAGCTAACCTCTCAACACCGCAAGCAACACTAGACTACCTTCACCGTTACTCGCTCGCTCATCCTGACGGTTTTCCGGCTGAATGCTACACCGATGAAGCGCTATTGGAACTGAGCGGGATGATGCTGCAGAATCTAAGCATGATGTCGGCGATGTCTCAAATCGCACTGCAAACGGGCGGAGTGATCGGTGAAAGCAACGGAGTTCCAGTGGTCTCGGATACTTCACCGGCGTTCCACATTGGGGTCGAAGCGTTGCTGAAAGAGCACATGTTGCCCACGCCTCCAGAGAGTGCGGACAAGGCGTTTGAACTACTGGCGACGCTTACGTTTGGCGGCGATTCGAGCAATCCGACCGCTGCGGTTAAAGTCGATCGTCGTCTGCTTCGTCTGGCGGCAGGCGTATTGAAATCGCCCAAAGAGTTTCTGCCCGCTGCTGGCAAGTTATTGGAAACCTTCGGAGAGACTGCTGCGGACGTAACCAAGTCCCAAAAAGCCGATCAGACGCCACCCAAAACAAACATCGCGATCAACGGAGATGAAGCGACTGCAACTTTTACTAGCTCTGGTAATGTCGCTTCGCCATCTCCACTTTCTAAGCCGAGGGTTACCAAACTGCGTCGAATCGATGGCCGTTGGCTCATCAGCGAAATTCTGTCCGACCAAGAGATAACGCAGATGCAATCGAGCATGTCGAGCGTGATAGATCAGCTCGGCGGGGCGGAAGCAAAGTTCGACACGCCGCAAGCGTTGCTTGCTCGCGTGGATGAGTCGAGCAAGGCTGGTTCCTACGAAGAGTTCATAGCGTTGTTTTCAGGCGAAGGAGTTCGCGACTTGGCAGGATGTATGCTGATGCAAGCTGTGATGCAGACGAGCATCGATGAACTATCGCGGCAGCTAACGTTTGGTGGAGTGGTAGAAGATGATCCAAATTTCGTGGCTTTCCGCAAGGTGCTACAGCGTTGGCTTCCTCAAAGCGTTACTGCAGCACAGCAGGAAGCCATGGGTAAGGGTCTCTCTACAATCATGAGCTCAATTGGCGGGGCTTCGCCAGATCATGCTGCTTTGAATGAGTTCGTATTCTCGCTTCGAGAGAGTGTTGCGGGAATAAGTGATCACCCCAAGTTCTGCATCGAAATCATGCAAGCCTTCGAAAAGCGGACAAAAAGAAAGTTCGTTTTCTTTGGCAATGCTGACCATGAAAATGAATGGCAAATTTCCCCGTTCGGTGATCGCGCCATTGCAACTCTTATTGATGGCTCGCCGGGTATGGCTACTACGATCACGTTGCAGCAGGCCAACGGCACTTGGAGAATCTCAAGCCTGTTCAATGAGCGGATTATTGAGGCTCAACCAGCCACCAAGTCACTCAAGTTCAACAGCATCGCCCCCGAATCAACGGGCTCTGACGACGAAAAGGCGGATCCTGCCAAAGCAAAGCAATCAAGTAGCCTACCCACCAAGCATGACGCAAAAGTCGACCTCGCTGTTTTCGATTGGAGTGACTTACTTAAGCTCCTGCCTGAGTCAGGAACAGTACTCGTGATGTTTTCGCACGAGCCAGACAAACGAGAGCAAATGCTACCGATCGCAGAGAAAGTGGCAGAAGAAGCTGCAGTCAAACTGATTCATTTGCCTATCGATAACTGGCGGACACTGTTCAGCAAGGAGGCGACTCATTTTGTGCTGATGAAGGACCGACATCTGATTGGCACGAAGACGGGGCTCGTCACCGAAGCCAAGCTGAAGGAGTTCATTGCCCAGGCCAAGGATTGGCTAACACCACATTCCACCGGCGTCATGGAGAGTTCGTTGGTACGAGTCGACTGTTACATCAGTCCAGGTAAGGACAATATTGGCAGTCAGCATGGGCCAGCCATTCCTATCACCCTGGCGGTCGTGGCGATTGATGGCGATGAGGCTTTACTGTTCGGGACAGAGGGTATCGCGCAGTACCTGGAAAAGGGTTGTGCATGCGTAGCGATTGTTCGAGATGATAAAGGAAAGGAGAAACAGGTACCAATCGAAGTGGTGCTCACAGGTAACGTTCCTCTCAAGAAGCCAGATGCCTTGAACGATGATGACGCACTAGTCATCACCATTCCCTTCTTCAAGTACGACAAAGAATACATTGAGCTGCAGGAAGCCTACGATGTGGGCTCGGCAATCTATCGTATTCGCGGCGCTCATGGATTGACCACGGTTAAACTGGCCCCGTTTGACAGTACTCCACAGAAAGGCGAGAGAGTTCTGGCAGGCGAATTCAATTCAAGTCGCCATCATGGTCCGATTCTCGGATTTCAATCTCCATTCCATTGGCAGACTCAGCAGAATCTATCTGAGTCCGATTGGTCTATTTACGGTGGCAACATTCATGGTGCCAAGATGTTCCAGGTTCTGTGTCCAACCATTCCTGCTCCGAGCAGTTTTCTTTTTAATGCTCATGGTCGCCTCATCGGCACACGTGGACTAGGAAACTTAACCGAGAAAGATAAGACCTATACTGCTCTTATGCCCTACGCAATTCACTCGGTCTTGCACGCTGGATTGGAAGCGATCGCTCATGCCGGTCTAAAAGCGGCCTTGAAGCAGACTCTTGAAGAATCGACGTCGAAAACATGACTTCGCAAACCATACAATTCCACAACAGAGTTCCAGTTCCTGGCCACAGGAGGATATATGGCTGATACTTCCTTTAACTTGCAATACACTTGCGACTTTTCCTTTCAGGGACGGATCTGGCTTATTGTCATTGCAGCCTTCTTGTCTCAGTTGAAAGTCCACGGGCAGACCCAGGATTCCGATACCAGGAAGATGGACGCAGACCCGGCCTCGGTCGATCAGTCAGACGTGCCTCCAGAAGGGTTCATAAGAATTCCGAATTACAGCCCGCCTGTCAGCGCCTTTGAGGCGAATGACATCGATCAGCTTCCGTCTGACGTGCGTGCCCGGTTTGACAAAGCGTACGCCGAATATCAGGTTGCGGTCAGGGACAGTTTAGAAGACGAAGTGCATCAGCGTGAAAACGACGCGCTCCTTGCTGAGGCAGAACGCAGGCTGTCTTCCCTTCCGCACGAAGAAGCCGAGATTCGTACAGCAAAGCCTGAACAGAAGACAGGCGTGGAGCGAATTAAGCAGGCAATAAATAAATGCAATGAGATATGGCCACAATGGGGCGAGTATCACAACAAGAAGTCGGAGCGAGAGATGATGGCATTGAGCCTGGATGCAAGCGACGCCGCACCAGAGCCTCTGAAAACGGCTGACGGCCGGTTCATGATGCTGTGGGTTAACCTGGCCGCTCTGTTAGCGATTGCACTTTGGTTTGGATTTTCCCGTTTAAAAAAGGTTTAGGATTAAGCCATTAGTTTCTGAGATGCCCCAATAGACGAAAGCCATCTCGCAGCAAGGCCTTTACCATCACAACCCGATGCGTTAGCGAGGAGCGGCACTAGGAAGTTCACAACTGGATAATTCTATTCTCGCCCAACCTTCTGGACGACTAGCCTCACGGCCGAGCGAGAAGATGGGTTCCCAATGGAAAATCGATTGGTGCCGCACCTCGCTAACGCGTCGGGTTGTGATTGCCAAACCTTCGATTGGAGTGGCTTATGTCGCCCAAATTGGCATTGTGTCCAATTCGAAGCCCGGCAAGACGTCCTCACCCGAAAGTGATGGGGGATCTGAAAGCACCATCGTCTCGCAATTCGGACGATAGACATAAACTTGTCGATCGAACGGATCGATCAGCCAGCCGAGTCGAACGCCATTGGCGATGTAGTCCAACATCTTCTGGTTAAGGCTGCTCATACGATTCGATCGCGAACGCAATTCGATCACGAAGTCGGGACAAATAGGAGCGAATGATTCCCGATCCTCTTTCGACAAGGCTTCCCAGCGGTCTATTGCGATCCAAGAAGCATCCGGCCCACGTCTGGATCCATCCGGAAGGGTAAAGAACACGGATGAATCAAAGGTTTTTCCTCCAAAGCCTTTTGACCATCGATGCAACTGCACGGAGAGTTCAACGTTTCGGCTCGCTCCCTCACTTCCGGTCGGCGTTACGACGACAATCTCTCCGCTGGCATTCTGTTCAACTCTTAAGTCGGGATTCAATGCCACAAATTCTTCAAACGACTCTGTCACCCGAAACGTAGTCGGCGTCCAATACGACTCTGGTTCTTCGCGAATGAATTCGCTCATGTTGATTTCTATCGCTCAGAACAAGATTGAATGGATGATTCACACTGCCGCCTACATAAAACCGGACTCTTAACTCTTGTAATGCGCGTGCGACTGGTTCGAGTGCAAGTAACAAATCGTCGCCACTAGACACGAGCGCGCTCTTTCAAGTGTTGCTCAACTGCCGATGCCATTTCCTCGCCATAGGTAATTTCGATGAATTTGAGCTGTCTTTCGCAATCACTCATCTCTGGGTGCAGACGACGAATCGAATCCATGGCCATCTGTCGCAAGCTGGCAGACAGCCGACAGACCTTTTGAATTCGTTCGGTAGGGGTTAAACGACGAAATAGCTCAAGCTGAAGAAGTTCGGCTTGCTCAGAAGTATCCGTGGTGTAGGGGTGTTGGTCCATTCGAGTATTTTACCAAATTCGCTAGATAGGTGGAGAGCGAATGCGAACACTATAGGTTCTCGATTCTCGTAGCCACCGTCGCCAGAGCGTTGATGCGTGCCTTGCAGGCTCTGGCAAAAGGAAAGGCGTCCAAAGAAGAGATCTAAGAAGCGCGTCGGTTGCTCGACGAGATGGAGCGCAAACAATGACTCCCTTTCAAATGCCGATCGGTTCATGGATTTCATGTTGAGTGCCGCAAAACTTTCGTTGCGCCTGTGTAATTTCCGTCTCTGGTTGAGTCTACTAAGTAGCCAAACCACTTCAGCCGGTTGGAAACACAGATGCAGTCAAGTCCTCCAGAAACGCGAGCTAGCCTGATTCTGCGATTAAAGAACGCAGAAGATGTGGCGGCCTGGAACAATTTCGTGGCTATCTATGCCCCCGTCATTTTCCGAGTTGCCTGTCGCCATGGGTTTCAGATCGCCGATGCGGAGAACCTGATCCAGGAAGTTCTGCTTTCCATTTCTCGCGCCCTGCCTCAATGGCTGCAGCGCGAAGATCGAGGCAGCTTTCGCGCTTGGTTGCTCAAGATCGCTCGCAACGAAGCGGTCGACATGCTGACGCGGCGAGCTACGCGGCCGCTTGGCAAAGATGGGCTTGAGGCCGAGCGCTTGCTGGCCGAAGTCCCAGACCACCGCGGCAATCTTTCCTCTCAGTTCGATCGCGAATACGAACAAGCCGTTTTCCAATGGGCTGCCGCTCAGGTTCGCGATTCAGTCTCGGAGACCTCCTGGCAGTCGTTTTGGCTGACTCATGTCGAAGGCCTGTCAGTCGATACGGTCGCACGGCAATTGAATATGCGCTCTGGGACAGTCTACGTCGCTCGCGGTCGCGTGATGAACCGCATTCAAGAACTCGTCAAACAGTTTGAGGACAAACAATGATCTTTCAAGATAAACCCGATCAACAGCTTTGTGATGATGACAAGCTGATGGCTGTCTTGAATCAGGGCGATCAAGCGGCTGAGCACCAGGAGGTGATTGAGCATATCGAACATTGCTCGCGATGTCAGCAACGTTTTGACGAGCTGGCAGCAGGCGCACAGGACTGGACCAAAGCACGTCGGGCACTTCTCAACGACGATCCCTGTTCTGAGAACCGAGTCGGTTCAGCCAGGTGGGATTATTCGCTGCGAAACGAAGGACCGATGGCCTGGACCGAGTCGATGGCCAGCCAGTTGCTCGCGCCTGCATCTCACCCTGAGTTACTTGGTAGAATTGGCCGTTACGATGTCGAACGTCTCATCGGCTCGGGCGGCATGGGCGTTGTCTTCAAGGCGCATGATTCGGAATTGAATCGTCCGGTTGCGATCAAAATCCTGGCGCCCTATCTTTCCAGCAGTGGTCCGGCTCGCAAACGTTTCGCACGCGAAGCCCGCGCTGCAGCGGCGGTTGTTCACGAACATGTTGTGCCAATCTACAACGTTGAGACGGAACGCGAGATTCCGTTTCTGGTGATGCACTTCATTGCTGGCGAATCTTTGCAAGCAAGAATTGATCGCGAAGGTGCACTCGAGTTGTGCGAGATACTGCGAATCGGCATGCAAGTGGCCTCTGGACTCTCAGCGGCTCATCAACAAGGTCTGGTTCATCGCGACATCAAGCCCTCGAACATCCTGATGGAACAAGGAGTTGAACGGGCATTGATCACTGACTTTGGTCTGGCTCGCGCTGCCGACGACGCCAGTTTGACAAGAACCGGTTTCCATCCGGGCACACCGCAGTACATGTCCCCCGAGCAGGCAGCTGGCGAACAAGTCGATGCTCGTAGCGATCTGTTCAGTCTCGGAAGTGTGCTTTACACGATGTGTACCGGTCGCCCGCCATTTCGTGCCGAAACAAGCCTCGGTGTGCTGCGCCGTATCACCGATGTCGAGCCGCGACCGATTCGTGAGATCAATCCCAACATTCCTGAGTGGCTTTGCTCGCTGATTGCGCGGCTGATGTCCAAATCGCCTGAAAATCGTTTCGCAAATGCGTTGGAAGTCGCTGATCTCCTTGGGCAGTGTCTGGCTCATGTGCAGCAACCAGCAGGCATGCCATTACCTGTAGCTGTCGCGACGACAGCACCCATAAGGGATCGCCGTCCGCCGATCGGCAAATTCATTGCCGCTGCGGCCTTCGCTTTTGCGGTAGTCTTCGCTGGCGTATTTATAGTCCTGGAGTCGAACAAGGGAACTCTCACCATTCAAACTGAGGCAGACGATATTCGTGTCCGCATCACTCAGGGTGACGAAGTAATCGATGAGTTGAAGGTTACGAAATCTGGCCAGTCTGTACGTATTGCAGCGGGCCAGTACAAAGTTGAGATCCTTGGTAAGACCGATGAGCTAACGGTGGAGAATGAGCAAGTGACGCTTCATCGATCCGGCAGCGAAGTCGTCAGAATCGTTCGCAAGACGAATGGTAAAAAGTCCGATCATCAAACAACTTCGAAGCCGTTGAGTGCCGATCAGTGGAGGGACAAGCTGCAGGGAAACTGGACTATCGTGCAGCAATATGTTGACAACGGCCTACCGAAACGCAAATCGTATTCTGCAACCGTGCGAGGAAATCGCATGGAGCTAATTCCAACGGACGGACAAGATTCAATGATGTTTGATCTTGTTCTTGGGGAAGCAGGTCCGCCACAGCAAATTGACTTAAAACCAGAAATGAGTGATCTCGAACGCCATCAGTTGCTGCAGGGGTGGAGCGACAACGACGAACCGCCGCCAGATGCGTTGGTGAATCCGATCTTCTATGGAATCATTGAGTTAGACAGCCACGCATTTCGCATTTGCAACCATGTGCACCCTTGTTCTCCTCGCCCAATTCAATTCACGGATAGTTCAGAGCGTGTGATCTGGAGCTTCTCAAAATCTGAACTAGACGAATCTGCGGAAGTGCGAGGAACAGTTGGCTCAGAACAACCGACTAGTCGCAGCGTATGGGAATTGAAGCAGGTGTTTAACCCTGCGCATGATCAAATGGTCTGGTCAGTAGCGTTCAATCCCGACGGAACAACGATCGCGTCGGCTGGTGCGGACAAGAAGATTAAATTTTGGGACGTAGCCAGCGGTTCACTGCGTTCAACTCTATTCCGACCAGTGAATTGCACCGATGTGGCATTTTCGCCAGACGGAAACTACTTGGCGATTGCAGGTGGTGATCATGGAGAGAATCCACCTGGTGAACTTGTACTCATTGACATGGCCAGTGGCAAAGAGGAGTTCGTACTCGAGAGTCACGAAACGGCTCGTTACTCCAAGAGCGTGGCTTTCTCTTCAGACAGCAAATGGCTCGCATCAGGCGGAAGCGACAAGCTCGTCAAGATTTGGAGTGTTGAGCAACGGAGCCTGCACATCGAATTGCCAGGCCACACGGAACTGGTCAGTCAAGTCGCTTTCTCACCCGACGGAAAACTTCTGGCCTCAGCGAGTTTCGACCGCAACGTCATACTTTGGAGCGTCCCAGATGGGAAGGCGATCGCAACACTGCAAGGGCATGATAAAGAAGTCCGAGGAGTCGCATTTTCGCCGGACGGCAACTTGCTTGTGTCAGTGAGTGAAGACGGCACAGCGCGTCTTTGGAATACTCGGTCTGGAGAATCATTGGGAGTAATGGATGGTGGTGGCCCAATGTTCTCAATAGCCTTCGCCCCTGATGGTCGGCATTTTGCAACTGGAAGCCGCGGAAGCCCGGGTGTGACGATCTGGGATGTAAATACTCACAATCATGCAACACCGGTTGTGAAACTCCAGCAGGCAAGTGAAATCATGTCGCTGACATTTTCCGCCGATGGGCGAATGCTCGCCATCGTTGGCGGCTGGAACAGTTTTCACATTAGGGATCAAAAGGCAGTAATGACCGAACAAGTACGGTCGAGTTATCTTTCAGAACGCAACGCGCCTGATGCACACGTTGCAGCAGCAGAAAAAGAATACCAGCAACTGCAACTGGCCGAGGAAGATCTTCGCGCCGCCTATGACAATGCGATTGAAAAGGCCAAAAGTGATGACGATCGTGAACGGGCAGAAAAACAATTCGATGCGCGGGACGCTTACACACCAAAATATCTGGCGTTTGAAGAAAAATACCGTGGAACCCCGGCAGGTCTTAAAGCACTGATCAAGGTCGTAGGTTTTGCCAGGAGCATCCTGAGTGGCCCCGCACCTGCCGGGCGAGTCGAAGCCGTAGATCGACTCATCGATCATTACGTCGCGTTCGATGGAGTCGAACAGGCGTTTGACCACTTGCGAGGCGGACTGCCGGTACCGCGTGAGAAAGAATTGCTGAAGGCTGTTTTGGAGAAGAACCCGAGCCGACATGTTCAAGCGGAATCACTGATTGCTCAACTCGAACTGATTCGCGTTACTCTGTCTCGCCATGCGAACATAGAAGCTCTGAGAGAACGTGTATTACATCCAGAAGAGCACCATCCAGAATTTTGGCGAGAAAACGACAAAGGCGTGCTGCAAGAATTGGAAAGCACGAATCCTGACCAGCTGCGTGCTGAAATGAAAAGCATCATCGAACGGTTGGAGGAATTTAGCTTCGTGCCCGTCGCTAAGTACGGTATGGCTTATAAGGCCGCCAGGCATTTGTCTCACTCGATCAACAAGGTCGTCATTGGCAAACCTGCACCGGAAATCAAGGCGATCACCTCAGTAGGAAAGCAATTTCAATTGAGCAAGCTGCGAGGCAGCACCGTGCTATTGGTATTTGGCCTCAATCACAGCAGCGATAACGACGTGATGTACGCACCACTCCGCAAGCTTGCCGACGACTACAAAAGCAAGCACGTTGAAGTTGTCATGATCCTGTCAAGTGACGAAGACGAGTTCCAAACAGCAGCGGCACTCAAGCGCCAGTTTCCCGGGACGGTAATTCAAGTGCCACGTGCTGGATCGCTTTCGCTGGACTGGGGCATAAGGGGGTATCCAACAGTATTTGTCATTGATGCCAAGGGAATCCTTCAGTCACTGACAATAGGCTTGCCATGTTACGATGACGAAAGCGGTTACGATGCGACGGAGGTCGCCGCTGAATTAGAAAAAACTTTGGCTGACGATAAGGTCCAGGAATCGGGGGATCAAGCCAACGTGACGCCGATTGGTCCACCGCAGAGACCTTGATGCACTGACGATTCGCCACCAGTTCGTCAGCCAGGACCTCGGTCCCTCAGCAACTCATTGGAGCAAGCCTGGCGAAAATGGTCTGCAAGTGGGTGTGCGAGTCATGCCTGCTTCCGACACTTATCAACAAGGGCAAGTCATCGACATGGAGTTCCTGTACCGCAGTACCACCAGTCGCCAGGTCCCCGCGACCTTACCCGCTAGCTTTCAGTTCGGAAAAGTCGAAGGCTTACGACTGGAACGTGTCAACTTTGTGCAACCGAAGTGGCCGGATGGAACGACTCCAACTCTAATTGGCAACCAGCCGCTGACGCTGCGCGGCCATCGCATGCAGATTTGCTTCAACAGCGATGATGAACTCAAGCCCGATGTCAATCTCAGGGCAATCACCCGTCCCGAGGCACATCACTATGTCCGATTTACCCTTCAGAACCCCGGCGATGAGTCGGTGAACCTCGCGCCGATTTCAACTTGAACTGCAATGGGTGATGGCACTAGGATCGAGACCCAAAGAACACAAGGGAAAAATGGTTGCAAAATCGGAGACTTCTCGCCGGCTCCACCATTCAAACTGCTTGGGAGCCCGATTTAAAACGCAGAGAGTCGAAGAGGAGCAGAGGAAACGCAGAGAGATAAAACCACGAAGACACGGAGGCGAGAACCATGTTGCATTTTTGGGCAAAACACAGGCAACGATTCGAATTAGTTCTCTACGATTTCCTCAGCTCCCCAGCGATCTCTGCGTTTCAAATGCAGCGGCAAGCAGTCCGAGCGGTGGAGTTCAGCGAGAAGTGTCAGAAGTCGTTTAACCTAGGTTTTCAGATTGGACATAAGGTTGTGCCCCATCCCAAAGCTTCTGAAGTATGTTTGCTATATATTGCAATACATCTTTCAAAGTTGAACGTGCACTCTCATTGGCGTTAACCGTTATGCAGCATCTGAACTGGAATAGTCGTACGCTTACTTCCGGCTGGCAACCGGGCGTAAAATCGTTCTTTTATGGGCTGCAATTCAGCGATGAAGACTTTTCAAAGCCCCAAGTCGGTATTGGGGTGCCTCTGTTGGAAGGCAATCTGTGCAATGTGCACGCTTATGATCTTGCCAAACAGATTGCGTCAGGCTGTCGAGACGCAGGATTACTTGGCTTTCCTTTCGGAACACCAGCAGTTAGCGACAACTTGACTCAGGGTCTGGAAGGAGGAAGCGCAAGCCTGGTCTCACGCAACTTGATCGCAAACTCTGCCGAATGTGTCATCACTGCACATTGTTATGACGCAATGATTGGCCTGCATCACTGCGACAAGAATGGCCCCGGTTTCGCGATGGCACTGGCGCGAACGAACTACCCTGGTTTCATCCTGAGTGGAGGCAGTATTCAACCTGGTTGCTACAAAGGGCGCGATATTTCGATCCTCGATGTCTATGATGTTCAAGCCGAAGCGGATGCGGGGATCACTTCACAAGCAGATGCGGATGCTGTCCGACGTCTTGCATGCCCAGGTCCGGGTGGGTGTGGCATTGCCGCTTCGTTTAATACTTGGGGCCTGGCCATGGAGGCCATTGGCCTCATGCCACCTCAAAGTAGCTCTACACCTGCCATTGCCCCCGAAAAAGGAAGTGAATGCCAGCGGGCAGGGGCGCTGGTTCGGCACCTGCTAGAACTACAACTGCGACCGCGGGATATCCTGAATGCGAAATCATTTAGGAATGCTGCGGTCACGATTGCGGCTGCAGGCGGATCAACCAACGCAATTCTTCATCTGTTGGCTCTCGCGCATGAGTCTCAAGTCGACTTTTCGTTAAAAGATATGCAATCTGTTTTCCGGCAGACACCCGTGCTGTGCAACTTTGCACCACGAAGTGTGCACACGATGGTCGATTTGTATCGCATCGGTGGCACGTCCGTATTGTTAAAGCATCTCGTCCAAGTTGGCTTGTTGGATGGAAGCCAGATCACCGTGACAGGCAGGACACTTTGGGAGAATGTACAGGACGCCAAAGATCCGCCAATCGGTCATACACTGATTGCCCCAGGGAACATGCCATTCAAAATGTTCGCGGACATGCAAGTCTGCTTCGGGAACCTCGCTCCGGACGGGATGGTTTTCAAAGTAAGCAGCTTGAGCGAATCACGCTTCCAAGGACCAGCGATTTGTTTTACAAGCGCGAAACAGGTCGTTGATGCAGTCAACCAGAGACTGATCAAGCCCGGTCACGTGGTGGTGATTCGCGAGCTAGGGCCCATCGCTTCGGGGATGCCCGAAATTGTGATTGCAACTTCGGCACTGAGCATTCCTGAGTTAGTGGGCAAGGTGGCTGTCATTTCTGATACGCGGATTTCGGGTATCTCGCACGGCGCGATTGGAATCCATTGTTGTCCCGAGGCAATACTAGGTGGCCCAATTGCCCATGTGAAAGACAATGATGTTATATCCTTCGATCTCTTGCGCGGAGAAGTGACCTTGCATGTTAGCGACAGTGAACTGGCCCTCCGCCGAGCTCAATGGCAACCCAAGCCAATTCACTACCAAAGAGGTTATCTAGCCGATTTCGCTGCTACGGTCACCCAAGCCAACTTTGGCTGCGTTAGTCGATCTACATTGACTAGCCCCGGTTACCCCCAAACACCCTCAGCGCAACCCATCCGAAGCGCAGACCATATGTCGTCTGAAGACATTCGCCAATGATCACGTTGCCCAGCAGTTTACGCTTCGAAGACCGTGGCGAGCGCCTTTCGATGTTGCACATTTGGGACGCATTTTCGTACTCGTACACAATGAAATGGTACTCGTACTCGAACTCGAAATATTTTGCATCGAGTAGGAGTACGAGTACCGCCTCCGGCTGAGTACGAGTACGAAAAACCCAGGGAAATTCGGAGACTTCTCGTCGAACTCCACCATTCAAACTGCTTGGTAGCCCGATTTAAAACGCAGAGAGTCGAAGAGGAGCAGAGGAAACGCAGAGAGATAAAACCACGAAGACAACGAGGCAAGAACCATGTTGCGTTTTTTGGCAAAACACAGGCAACGATTCGAATTAGTTCTCTACGATTTCCTCTGCTCCTCCGCGATCTCTGCGTTTCAAATGCAGCGGCAAGCAGTCCGAGCGGTGGAGTTCAGCGAGAAGTGTCGAAAATTTCTGCTTGAAGTGAAATGTCTATTATCAAAACTCAGTATCTTCTTACCGATTTCATTCTCCACAAGGCATCGCTTGAATCGCGTGGAAATAAGCTCACCGTCGGCCCGGTGCCGGCGGGAGCATGACTGACAGCTACCAACCGATGCCTCATGCCTCTCTGCCTCTTCGCTTTTGGCGGCGAGTTTGAAGTTTTCAAATGCAAAGCAATTCATTCGAGCCGCATATCGGAGACCTTTAATCGAAGGCCTTCGACTAAACGCCAATGAAGAGAGCGGCTCGATTAAGCTCATCGCATTGGAGAATCACTGACTCGCCGCCAAAACCGAAGAGGCAGAGGAGCATGATGCGCCTGTTTGTAGCTGTCAATCACGCTCCCGCCGGCACAGGGCCGACGGTGAGCTTCTAGCGGTGAGAAGATACAAAGACTATTAGCGCCCTGCGCCTTACGATCTAAGTGGGAAAGCACTTGCCAAAGGCGACGAGCAGCTTCGGTGATCCTTGAATGCGTATCTTTCGGCGCAGCAGTGCCCACAGCAGGCTACGTTCCTTGGCAAGAAAGCCTAACCAAGTGGCGCTGTCGGCGGTGACGCGGAGATCAGGCTGACCAATATGTCCAGAGTGAACTTGCAACTTGCCTTGGTGAATCTGCACTGTGGCCAGCTGTGAATCATTGCCTGTGAAAGTGAAGTGGTAATTGGCGGATAGCGTGGCTGCCCGGCCGGGTTGAAAAAGCAGCTTTAGTCCAAACAGGAATCCACTGATGCTGGTTGGCCTGATGCCACTTGTTACCTGTTTAGTCTTCTTGTTCGGAAACCTTTTGGCAGCGTGTTCTTCCGCATCCGAGCCAGGGATGACGTAGAGAGTTTCGACCTTTTCAGTCAGTGGTCGCAGAGTATCGTCGAGATAACTCTTTCGATCCGTCAAGAAAGGCCCAATCACATCTTCACCGGCCGGGCAAACCGCCAGGCAATATGCGGCCTTGTAGTTGGGGCCGAAAGAAAGCGACTGCCACATGGAAGCAGTCTCCGAGAGAGAAACTTTTTCACGATACGACAGAGCGCTGTTACTACTAGCCACGTTTTCGACCCAATCGCTGAAGCCGCCCATGAACTCCCGGTAGTTGTGAGTCAAGCAACTCGAGAACTGAAAATCACCATTCGGAGAGATGGCTCCTACCGGACATGCAGCCACGCATAGTTTGCACTCCAAACACGGGTTGTATTCGATCGGTCGATCGTAAGCTGTCGCTTCGGCGTCCAACAGGATCGTACCGAGAACAATGAAATTGCCCAAACGTGGATGAATCACATTGCGATGAATACCCATGCGTCCCAGGCCTGCCTCGACCGCAACCGGCTTATGAGAAACAACCCACAGGCGACCAGGAAAGTTATCCATTTCCATCGGAAAACCCACCGACGGATTCATCGCTTGAATGCCCATCGTCTCGAGCCTGGTGACCACTTGTCGTGCCACGTCATTGGCATGATCGTAGCTGGCATGAAACTCGAGATTGGCCGCCGATCGCGCTGGCGATCGGATCGGCCCTCGATTCATTAGGCATACGAAGCTCAACAAAGTTCGCGCTCTGGGAAAGTACTTTAAGATGACATCTCTTTGATCATCCAAGGCCGGTCGCTCTATCTCCACCAAACCCACATCGTCCGCGCCGCAATCGATGCACAGTTGCTTTAGCCACTGGGCATCCAGTGGCTGGCTACTTTGGTTCGTTGCACTCGCTGGTGTCGACTGAGCCCAGAAACTCTTAACGGTCGGATGATCCTTGAGACTCACTCTGCATACCTCATGGTTAAGCGTTACCGCTGAAAAGCGGACTAGGAAAGTTCGTTAACTAGGCAGCAGTCGGAATGGGATTCTCGACCAGCGACATATCAATTGCATGGTTAACTCCTCGAGTTTTCGCGAAATTCGGGACCTGTAGTGCACACGGCGCAGTGGCCAAGACACCTATCGCCGTCTATGATGATGAGCATCATCATTGCCACAATAATTACGCCCATCATCATTAAAGTCAATACAGAGTTTGCTCCTTGCAGGAATGATTTCATGAAAATTTCAAAAGAGCAGGCGGAAAAGAATCGTCAACAGATCATCGAGGTAGCCAGTCAGCTATTTCGCGAGCGGGGCTTTGATGGCATCGGAGTCGCCGACTTGATGCGAGCCGCTGGGTTCACGCATGGTGGCTTTTATGGGCACTTTGAATCGAAAGAAGCGCTGATGCTAGCTGCTTGCCAGCATGCCTTTGAGGAAGCAACATCGAGATGGCAGAAGCTATCTAGCGCGCACCCGCTTTCTTTTAAGTCGATTGCAACCAAATACTGCAGCAAGCAGCATCGCGACCATCCTGGCAAAGGCTGTCCCGTTGCAGCGCTAGCAGTTTCCGTCGCAAGCCAGAGCGATGAAGTGCGTTCGGCATTCACAGACAACTTCAAGCTTAGCATTGACTTCCTCGTTGGCGCGATGGAAGCGATGGACGAGGGCGAAGCCAGGCGCAAGGCGATTGCTGCCTGGTCGCTATTGGTTGGTTCGGTCATCTTATCCCGCGCTGTCAACGAAACCAAACTGGCAGATCAAATACTGACTGTTGGTGTAGAGTTTGCAAACAAACTGTAATGCGATGGAATGAACCTCTGAACGGGTTATTCTCGCTGTTCATTTCCTGTCACTCAATTTTTTGTCAGATAACCGATCGGACAAAAAATTAAAGGACAAAAAATAGTTCCACTCGTGCTGAAGTACGCGACCAAGCTGTTCCCCAAACTCGATCTTAAAGCCAGGAGTTTAACACTGAAGGACATCAGTGTTGTCTACCGGTTTGGTCAGCGTTCCCTGTTCCATGTGCGCGCCTATTCACGCAAACAACCAGACACGTTCTTGATCGTAGTGACCGACGAGAAAGACAAGCCGACCGACCATATCTTGTTCGATATCGCTGCGGAGTACGCCGAGAAACATCTCGATGCACCACAGTTTGGTTTCTTCGAGTCGGCTACCAAGCAGGATATCCGACGAGTAATCACGGGCATCGACCCAGACGAAGCCGATCCGTTCGCGATTTTAGGAATCGCTGAAGGCGGCACTTACATTCAAACCTATCGTGAACCCGATGGATTCGTGCTGGAGTATCAATTGGTCAATACATCCAGCCACTATGCCGTTAACGAACGGCTTTCAGCAGAACAAATCGTCGATGCCATGACTTCGTATGCATTCGGCAAAGACGAATGGCTTGAGGCCTTTGAATGGCGGCATTTAAAACTGGGTTAAACTGACACTTGTCGCTGAACTCCACCGTTGGACTGTTTGCCGCTGCATTTGAAACGCAGAGATCGCGGAGGAGCCGAGGAAATCCTAGAGAACGAATTCCGCCTCAATGACTCCGTGGCTCCGTGTCTCCGTGGTTGGACTCTCTGCGTTTTCTGTGCTTCTCTTCAACTCTTTACGTTTCAAAGGCCTTGACCGAGCAATTCACATGGTCGGAGAACCGACCTAACTCCAGTGGCGCGAGAATGTACAATAGTTGCATGAGAATTCTTATCCTGTTGCTTGTCATTCTGTCCGCTCAATTCTGCTGGGGACAGCAGATCGAAGACGACACGTACTTCGAGAGCAGCGTTCGACCGCTGCTTTCCAAACGTTGTTTTGAATGCCATCGACGCAAAGCGGAAGGTGGTCTGCGTTTGGATTCGGCTTTGGGCATCGCCAACGGTGGCGTGTCTGGACCGGCAGTGGTGCCGGGCGATCCGGCAAACAGCTTGTTGTGGCAAGCCGTGGCAGGTAAACATGCCGAGTTGTCGATGCCGCCCGACGCTCCGCTGGATGAAGCAGAGGTCGCGATACTGCACAAGTGGATAGCGACCGGCGCGCGTTGGCCAAAGTCGTCGGAAACACGAGTCGGGAAACATCAGCGACGAAGAACGCGCCTTTTGGTCGTTCCAACCAATCGCTCATGTGTCTTTGCCACAGCTTGATGAAGACTGTTCCAATCCCATCGATGCGTTCGTTGCCCAGGAGCGACGTGAACGCCGATTAACGCCAACTAAAACTGCCACAGCATCCACGCTCATTCGTCGTATGCGATATGACTTGACTGGCTTGCCGCCAACACCGCAAGAAGTCAGTGCGTTTGAAACAGCCTTTACAAGTGAGCCCAAGCAGGCGATATCGGACCTCATTGAGCGATTGTTGGCCTCGAAGCAATACGGTGAGCGTTGGGCTCAGCATTGGCTCGACTTGGTGCGGTATGCGGACACGGCAGGCGATGCAGCCGACTTCCCTGTCCCCGAAGCTTACCAGTATCGCAACTACGTGATCGATGCCTTCAACGATGACAAACCGTATGACCAGTTTGTTCGTGAGCAAATCGCTGGTGATTTGCTCAGCAGCGACAACTCCGACCAGTCGTGGGCGCAAACGATCGCCACTGGCTACATAGCCATCTCGCGTCGCATTGGTGTCACACCAGAGACTTTGCCTCACATTACGATTGAAGATACGATCGACAACGTCGGCAAAACATTTCTTGGTTTGTCCATCGGTTGCGCTCGATGTCATGATCACAAGTTCGATCCGATTCCAACGAGCGACTATTACGCGCTGTATGGAATTTTCAAGAGCACGATTTACCCACATGCAGGCGCCGAGCACAAACCGTATCGCAGCGATTTTGTTTATCGAGTTGGCAAGCCAGAGGCAGATCGCTTACTGTCTGACGCACGCAAGGCGATGGCACCGCTGTTGAAAAAAGAAACGGGCTGCTTTCGAACGCTACAAAGAATTTCAAATCCGGCCCGTGGATAGACCGGGCTATAACCGTGACATCGCCTGGCGCGAAGTGATCGCGTTGAGGAATGAGATAGCTGAAGCGGCCAAGTCTTACCCGGAAATGGAAACGGCATACGCAGTTAGCGAAGGCAAACCAGAAGATGCCTTCATTCAGAAGCAGGGCGAACCACGCAACAAAGGTGAAGTTGCTCGTCGTGGTTTCCTTCAAATACTTGGCGGCCAGGTGCTACCGCCAGAGCTTGCCAAACAAAGTGGACGGTTGCAGCTGGCCAACTGGATTGCCGATGAGAACAATCCTCTCACAGCCCGCGTGATCGTCAACCGCATTTGGCATCACCACTTTGGTCGCGGCCTCGTGACAACGACCAGCGACTTTGGGGTGCGTGGCAGCCCTCCTTCTCATCCCCAGTTGCTCGACTTTCTCGCGCAGTACTTGATCGACAACCAATGGTCGATCAAGCAATTGCATCGGTTGATAATGAACTCCAAGACCTACCAACTGGACAGTGGCGATGTGCCCGAGAGCTCTGCATTGGATCCAGAGAACATTTATCTATGGCGTGCCAATCGCCGACGCTTGGATGCGGAGCAAATCAGAGATTCGATTCTGGCTTTTAGCGGTCAACTGGATGAAACCACTGGCGGTCGACACCCGTTTCCTCATCCATTGACCTATTTCTACCGACAACATGAACCCTTTGTTGGCAACTTCGAAACCAATCAAGAACGATCTTCCAATTCCGACAGCGGATTCGCAAAAACACATTATCTCGATACCTTTGACGCCTCCGACGGGAATCTGCATGTAGGCGAGCGGAGAGCGACAACGACCAGCATTCAATCGCTCTACTTCCTCAACTCCGAATTCATCGATCAGCAATCCCAAGCCATAAGTGAGCGACTTATCCAGCAAACTCGATCTCCCGAGCATCGAGTGCAATGGCTATACTCGAACCTATTTGGACGTTCGGCAGGCCAGGCGGAAGTCCAAACCGTGCTTAGTACAATAAAGCGATTGGAAGCTGGCAATCACCCCGAAGCCGCCTGGTCAGGAGTAGTCCGAGCCATGCTGTGTAGTAACGCATTCTTGTTCGTCGATTAGTTAGAGTGGTTCATTACGGAATTTAGTGGGTGCGATCAAGGCACCTGAGTCATGATGAGTGGAACTATTTTTTGTCCTTTCATTTTTTGTCCGATCGGTTATCTGACAAAAAATTGAGTGACAGAAAATGAACAACGAGAAAGCTTAAGTCCACGCAACCGTTAAAGTACCATTAACTTCAAAGTTATTCCCGATCATGCAACCCAATCGCCGACAAATCATTCGCTCTCTCGCTGGCAGCGGCTTGTTGTTGCCGGGATTGATTTCGGAACTTGCGGCAGGCGATAACACGGCCTCGCAATCACAAGCGCACTCGCAGGCGGTTGATCCGCTTGCGCCCAAGCCACCGCATTTCGCAGCCAAGGCCAAGCGAGTCATTTTCTTGTTCATGACCGGTGGCGTTTCGCACATCGATACGTTTGATCCCAAGCCGGTGCTCAGCGCGCGTCACGATACACAATACAAACCCAACCTCTACTACAAAGGCAGCGTTTGGAAGTACAAACGATACGGCCAATGCGGAACAGAAGTCAGCGATCTATTCCCGCATATCGGTGGCATCATGGATGAAGCGTGCCTGATCCGCTCGATGACCAACATCAACGGGGATCACTTTGGCGCGACCATTGGTATTCATACTGGTTCGGCAACGTTTAATCGGCCAAGCATCGGCTCGTGGGTCAGCTATGGATTGGGGACCGAGAACGCGAACCTCCCAGCCTTCATGGTTATCTCGCCTGGTTTGCCTTATGCAGGTGGACAAGTCTGGGGCTCGGATTTTTTGCCCGCAGTGCATCAAGGGACGCGAGTCATTCCTGGTCCCGAGCCGATCGCCAATATGCATCGCCGAGCTCGCACGGCCGACATCCAGCGCACCGAGCTGGACATGCTCTCCTATTTCAATCAACAGCATTTGATCCACCGCGAAGGTGACTCGCAATTAACGGCGCGCATCAAGTCGTATGAGACAGCCGCTGGAATGCAGATGGCGGCTCCGGACTTGTTTGATCTGCGTCAAGAATCAAAAGCCACGCTGGATCTTTACGGCTTGGAACCGGGTGACACCAGCGGTTTTGCATGGCAGTGCTTGGTAGCCAGGCGGATGGTGGAACGTGGCGTGCGATTTGTCGAACTGATCGATGGCGACAGCAATGTTGATCGCAACTGGGATGCCCATGCGGAACTGACCAAGTACGAGCGATTGGCTAAGAATGTTGATCAGCCCATCGCAGCACTTATCAAGGACTTGAAGCTACGAGGTATGTTGGACGATACGCTAGTCGTATTCACAACCGAGTTTGGACGCGAACCATTTCTACCTTCGCCCGGCACCATGGTCGCGGCCATCACGCACGAGTGTTCAGTACCTGGCTGGCCGGCGCCGGCATTCGTGGCGGCATAACCTACGGTCGTAGCGACGAGCTTGGCGATGGTGTGGCCGAAAACGCGGTCTCTGTCCACGACCTGCAAGCAACGATCCTCCATCAGCTGGGCATTAATCACCAGCGACTCACCTATCGCCATGCTGGCCGGGACTATCGCCTAACCGACGTCCACGGCCGCGTCGTACACGACATTCTGTCTTAAGGCATTCTGCTTAAGGCACTCCATTACTGGACTAACAGCTGCAGGACCTGTTCGATCTCGAGGCCAGCGGCGTCGGTGGATTTAACGCGAACGTTGTACATCGATTGAATAGCCGCATCGACGTTTTCGTTGATGACCAGGTTGCCACCGACGATTTGGAACACGCTGTTATCCGAGTCACCCGTTCCGGTGACCAGCGTGTAGGTAAATGTATCACCGGCATCTGGATCAGTGGTGCCGAGCACGCCCACCACAGTGCCACTCGTCTGCATATCTGCAATCGTGTTGCTGCTAATCGTAACTGCCGTGGGGGCTTCGTTCACATTGGCCACCGTTACCACAAACGCTTGCTCGTAGGTCAAACCGGTCGAGTCGGTCGTTTGAATGCGCACGTTGTAACTCGACTTGGCTTCAAAGTCGAAGGACTGCTTCGTGCGCAGTTCGTTATTGACAATTTCGAACGCAGCATTGTCCGTATCGCCCGTACCGGATACCAGCGCATAGGTATGCGTGTCGGCCGAACTGGTATCGGTCGAAGTCAACTGGCCCACAGCTGTGCCGATAGCCTGGTTCTCTGCGATTTGCGTGGTGTTCAAGTTAATCGCGGTGGGCGCCACCGGCGCTTCCGTCACGGTGATCACAAAGGACTGTTCGCTGCTCAGGCCGCCATTGTCGGTGCTCTTGATGCGGATTGCATACGACGACTTGTTGGCCATATCGACATTCGTGGCCAGTACAAGATTGTTGCCGTTGATCGTAAATGAAGCGTTGTCCGTGTCGCCGCTGCCACTGACCAGGCTGTAAGTATGCGTATCACCTGCGTCGGGATCAGGTGAGGATATCGTCGCTAGGTTTTGTCCACTGCTGGTTCCGTCGACAACGGTACTGACACTCAACTGTGGTTGACTGGGCGCTTCGTTCACGTTGGTGATGTTCACTGGCAGCGATTGTTCGAAGCTTAGATTGCTCGAGTCGGTCGTACGAATGCGAACCGTGTAGCTGGACTTCGTTTCAAAGTTGAAACCGCTCACCGTGCGCAATTCATTGCCGACGATCGTAAACGCGGCATTATCCGTGTCGCCTGCACCTGCTACTAGAGTGTAGCTGTGAGTGTCGTTGTTGTTCGCATCAGCGGAAGTGAGTTGCCCAACTGTCGTGCCACTGGCGGCGTCTTCGGCGACTTGGCTGCTGGACAAGTTGATGGCCGTAGGTGCGGCGGCCGGTGCCGCGGTTACATTGATCACGAACGATTGCTCTGTACTCAAGCCTGCGCTATCAGTGGCCCCTCAAGCGAAGACTGTACGACGATTTGGTCGACATATCGACATTGCCGGCCAGCACCAGGTTACTGCCACTAATCGTGAATGATGCATTGTCCGAATCTCCAGCCCCCGGTGACGAGTGAGTAGGTGAGAGTATCGCTCGCATCAACGTCGGTAGCCGAAAGCGTGGCCACTGTTTGGCCGCTGGCGGTACCATCGACCACTGTATTGCCGCTCAACTGCAATTGAGTTGGTGCTTCGTTGACATTGGTAACGCTGATCGTAAGCGTCTTCTCGGTATTCAGGCCACCGGCATCGGTGCTGCGCACACGAATGGCATAACTATTTTTCGATTCGAAGTCTGGCGTCGTAGCCAGCTTCAGAGCATTACCATCGATGGTGAAGGCAGCATTGTCCGTGTCGCCAGCGCCGCTGACCAACGAATAAGTGTGAGTGTCACCGTTGTCAGCATCGACACTGGTGAACTGCCCAACTGTCGTACCGCTGGCGGAATTCTCTGCGATCGACGACAGGCTGAGGCTCAGGTCAGTCGGCGCATCGTTGACGTTCGCAACCGAAATCGTATACGTGCGTTCAAAGTTAAGGCCACCGGCATCGGCGGCGCGCACGCGAATCGCGTAGCTGGATTTGGACGCCTGGTTGGCAACGAACGCAGTGCGCAGTTCATTGCCGCTGATGGTGAAGGCAGCATTGTCTGTCGAACCATCACCGCTCACCAGGCTGTAGGTGAACGAATCGGACGCATCCGGATCCGTGGCACTGAAGGTGCCAACAACAGTACCCGAGGCATCGCCGTCCTGAATCGAAGTGTCGCTGAGCGCTGAAGCAGTTGGGGCTTCGTTAACATTTGTGACATTGATGGTGAATGTCTTGGCAAAGGTCAAACCGTTGTTGTCCGTCGATTGAACTCGTATTGCATAGCTGCTTTTGGTTTCAAAGTCGGGCGAGTTGGTCAGCTTGAGTTGATCGCCGGCGATCGTGAACGCCGCGTTATCGGTTGAACCATCTCCGGACACGAGCGCGTAGGTATGCGTATCACTCGAGTTCGGATCGCTGCTGGATAGATTGCCAACAGTCGTACCGCCAGCCGCATTCTCGGCAATCGAGTTGCTGCTGAGCGCGATGTCGGATGGGGCAGCGTTGCCCTGAGCAATCGTGCCAGTGATGACCTGTTCAAACGTCAGGCCCGCAGCATCCGTGGATCGGACTCGAATACTGAACGAAGTTTGGCTCGCAAACGCAGCATTTGTCTGGAGCTGATTGCCGGTGATAGTGAACTTGCTGTTGTCGGTATCCCCTGCCCCGCTGACCAAAGAATATGTATGAGTATCGCTCGCGTCGGGATCCGTGGATGTGAGCGTACCAACCGTTGTGCCGCTGGCCGCACCTGCGGGGACTGTCGTACCGCTGGATGAAATCTGCGTCGGTGCTTCATTGACGTTCGTAACAGCGATCGTCAATGTCTTTTCGAAGGTCGCACCTGCGTTGTCCGTCGTGCGAACGCGAATAGCATAAGACGGTTTGGCTTCGAAGTTCAGCGATGTATTGAGCACTAGCTGATTATTATTGATGGTGAAAGCTGCGTTGTCCGTGCTGCCAACACCGCTAACCAAGGTATAGGTAAACGTGTTGCCGGAATCTGGATCGGTGCTTGTAAAGTTGCCGACCACAGCGCCGGTCGTCTGCGATTCAGCGATGCTGGACGAGCTCAGAGCCAAGTCGGTTGGAGCCTGGTTGGTAGCACTCACAGTGATCGTGAAGCTCTTTTCGAATGACTTGCCACTTGAGTCGCTCGTTCGCACGCGAATCGAGTAACTCGACTTCGTCGCCGCATTGAATACAGCGGCTGTTCTCAACTGATTGCCGCTGATGGTAAAGCTGCTGTTGTCGGTGTCGCCTGTACCGGTGACCAATGTATATGTAAATGTATCGCCCGTATCTGGATCGGTACTGGTAAAGGTGCCCACCGTTGTGCCTGTGGCTGTACCGCTTGGGACGGTGGTGGTTGACAGTGCGATATTGGTCGGTGCTTGAGAGGGCAGGTTTGGTAGATTAGGCACTGACAAACCGATCACTTTGCGCAGCACATCGCTTGCGTCCAAAGGACTGAGGCCGTCGACACCTGTCACATCACCCAACAGTCGCGGGTCGATCAACGGATAGAGCGTTGTCGTGACCGTTGAACTAGTTGGCGTGGCCGACACAAAGCCAGTATCCGAGCCGACACCAACGCGCGCGATCAGCCGCGCGTCCTCGGCATCGTAACGACGGTTCGCGTTAGCGTCACCTGGATAAGCGGCTACGTGAATTGCATCATCAGCCTTGGCCGTCAGCGCACCAGCGTTAACCTCAACAGTGGTCACGTCCAGCACCTGAGCCTTACCGTAGGTGGCTGTTTCAGGCACAGTTGCGATCACGGAGATGATATCCGTTTGGTCAGCCGTTAAGGGTGTGAGAGCAAAGAAGGAAAGCGTGACTACACCGGGCGTGTTCAAGTTGGCTTGGACCTGGCTGCCGCTTGGTGCATCGGGGCCGAGCTTGACTTCCGTGATGTTCATCAAGGCTGGATCGTATTGGAACGTCATCGTCAGCGAAGTCACGCCGGCTGCGTTGCCCAGCTGAATCGCCAATCCTTCTGGCAACGTGGCCCCACTACCGCTGGCGGGGCCTTGCAGTGCCTGGCCAGGACCGCGCGCAATGTCTGCCAGGCCAACGGAGACGCTCGTTCCGGCGCTAACGGTAAACGTCGTCACGAAATCACCGCCGGCCGTACCGTTGCCCGATGGGAAGTTCGCGTTCTTTTCACCATCTAGCAGTTCTCCATCGGCTGCATCGGTGAAACCGTCGGCAGCGCTGCGCAGGGTAACCGTGTAGGTGTCCGCAGGCAGGACTCCACCGCTGGCCACGAAGGTCATCGAATTGCCAGTGAAGACGGCCGAGCCCTTCACGGCGCCGCCGGTTGCACCTTGAACGGTGACGTCGGCCTGGCCCATTGCGCCGCCGGAAGTCGTATAAAGATTGATCTTCGAACTATCGATGGCTTCGCTGAACTGTACTACAAAACCGCTGTCGGTCGGCGTGAACTGAGTGATGTTGGCCGCCATCACGCGTCGACCTTCCAGGGACTCCACCTGTGGCGTACGAAAGTATTTGGGGCGTTTGCGTTCGCGTTCTGATTGCAGATTGTTAGGTGCTTGGTTATTGGCTGGAATTAGCTCGCGGAGAATCTGCAGGAAACGGTTGCGTACAGGACGATTCATCGAATTACTCGCCTAAGGAAACTGTGTGCTTCGGTGAAGTAGCTACGCGGCCCAAAAGCTGAAGCTTCGCTTCAGCACTCCAAAAACAGGGCGATTGCTGGCGCGTTTCGTCACGCGGGTGCATTCGTCCTCTTGGAACAAGTGAACTATAGTTGTTTCGTCGCAAAGTTTTGAAGGTGCGCGAGACGAATAGTTCCATGATCCGACCTTAAAGCTTTGACGCTCGCCATGCGATCGATATATCTGGGCAATTGTTAAAACCAACTGATACTATTCTGATAACTCAAGCGAACAATAATGCGACGACAAACTAGACTCTTAGTCGAATCACTCGAAGATCGCCGACTACTGGCTGCCGTTAGTATTCCAACGACACTCACTAGCGCCGCGGGCGCGGTCGTCTCCGCGCCAGTTCAAATCGATACGGCCAGTGGCGTGCGAGCGGCTGAAATTCGATTGAGCTACGACACAGACATATTAAATATCGATACGAATTCAATTCAAGCGGGCACTGTGTGGGCCAGCAACTCGGACACTCAAGTCACCGCCAACGTGGACGATGCCGCTGGGACCATCGTATTGTTTGTTTCTTCGGCAAACTCATTGTCTAATATTGCTGGCAGCCTGGCAATTTTGAATTTTACGATTATCAGCGGTGCAGCCAGCGGCGACACTGCCACGCTGAACCTGACCTCCGTGCGTTTGAATGAAGGCGCCGTGGCAGTTACACCGGCGCCCGCTGCGGGCGCCGATAGCACGGATGGATTGATAACCGTTACCAACGCTGCCAGTGGCAATGGCTCCATTAGTGGATTTGTTTTTGCAGACGCCAACAGAAATGGAGTAGTCGACACGGGTGAGGCTATACCAGGTGTCGTAATTGTTTTGACAAATTCGACAACTGGTGCGACACAACAAACCACAACTGCCAGCGACGGTAGCTATAGCTTTTCCAACCTGCCGGCCGCAGGATATCAGCTTCAAGAACAACAACCAGCCGCTTATTTCGAGGGAGGAGTGAACTCGCTAACGGTTCAGATCGCGGCTGGTACTAACTCGACCAATCAAAACTTCATTGAAGGTGGATTACTACCCGCAGCGCTGTTCACGCGTTTGCGCACAACGCTGGTGATGCCCGTTGGTTCAACTGCGTGGCAAGCGGCCGTATCGAATATCGTCAGCACGTCCGCCAGTGTCAGCACTGCCAGCCTGGCCTCGACGAGCTCTCCAGCGGTCAACACGCAGTCGCTCTTAAGTTCGTCTTCAACCGCCGATCAATCGCTCGTGCCCGAGGGAGAGTATGTGCCTCCGATGCCAACAAACAATATCGCTGCCCCACTCAGCGATATCGAACTGCGTGAGAAGCAGCGCGTAGCCGCGATTGAACAAGCGCTGGCAGATCTTGTGTGAGCTTGAGATTCTCGCGCTCCTGTTGAAACGCGGAGAATCGCTGAGGAGCAGAGGGGGGATGATCGAGAATACTTTACGCGTAAAGTAATACCAACTCGACATCCCAATCTTTTCTCCGTGTCTCCGCGCCTCCGTGGTTTGGCTTGACTGAACCGACCTTCTTAACGTTTGACGCAAAATGGGATTTCCGTTTATGCGTCAAACGATTATGAGTGTTCGTGTCTTATCTTCATCATGCGAACACAGCGATTGTGGTCGCTATCACTCACGTAGGAGCGCCATGGATGGCTGCGATTACGCATCGATTGCGATATGAGATGTTGCAAGCTCGGCGACTGATGGCCAGCGACTTGTTCGACACTCTCCATGTTCATATAGAATCCGCAATAGTAGATGGCCTACGCGCGGCGGAGGTTGTACTGAAGTATGATCCGTCCGTGCTGGATATCGAAGAAAGCGATATCAAGCCTGGCATGGCCTGGCAGGGACAGGCGAGTTTGTTCTCACATATCGATGACACCGAAGGCCAAGTCAAACTTTTCATATTCTCAGCTAATGAGCTGAACAGCCAGCACAGCGAATTGATCCAACTGCAGTTCGATGTGCTCGATCAACTTGCACGCGATAAATCCGCAGTAACACTTTCCGAGCTGCAATTGAATGAGGGTGCTATCGACGTCGATGCCCAACTGGTCGTTCATGAGCATAAGCCCGCTCCAACGCCGGTTGAAAACATCAAAGCCTGCGGGCCATGGCAAGCCAATGCTCAGCTCAATGAGGCAGCCCCGATGATCGAGCGCAAGAGCTGACCCAAGATCTAAGCACGCGGTCACATCCAATTTTCTGTCCGCTAATCAATCTTGCATTTTCTCCCTCCCAATGCTATTCCCTCGCATTGGGCCTGAAGCAATCCTATCCAATGTGAGCAACTGTTCGTGACTGGACTGCCAACAAAAACGCTGCGCGCCCGATCGAGATTTAAACGGCTGTTGCAATGGTGCACAGGCGCCCTACTGGGCATGCTGCCGGCCGCGACTTCTTTCGCACAAATACCGAACGAGGTACCAGTCGCCGGGGTGGACGCTGACGAGTTCAACATCTTGCCTGAACCGGGCGATAGCTACTCATCAGTGAGCGAAGATGAGTTTGATGCAAAGTTCTACGGCGACTCGGCACCATGCAATTGCTCACACTGCCGCGCTTCGCGCAGTGGCCTATCTGCCGATGCGCGACGCCCGCTGATGATCGGTCCAGGGCGTTGCTTTACGCTCTACGACATGCGGGTCTCCGCAGATTATTTGCTGTACTCGATCGATGGCATGAGTCTACCTGCCTTGGTGACGACCAGTCCCACTGGCACAGCTGCAGCCAACATTGGTGTGCTGGGGGGCAACGCACAAACGTTGTTCGGCGGCAATACAATCAATGATTCCATGCGTTCAGGTGGTCGCATTGGAGTCAGCCTGTGGGCCGACCCAACCATGCGAACGTCATGGGAAGTGAGTTACCTGGGGCTGGAACAGCAGGGCGAAGATTTCTCGGGCACAAGTAACAGCACATTCAACCTGGCTCGACCTGTCTTCGACACAGGCACCAATCGCGAAGCGGCACAGTTGGTCGCTCAGTCGGGTGTATTGTCCGGCGCGATCAACGTCGATACCGATACTCAACTGCAAGCTATCGAAGTAGTGCGCAAGTCCTGTTATTGGCGGACACCCTGGTTTCAGTGCGACCTGTTGCTTGGCTACAGGTATGGGCTGCTGGAAGACAGTTTGAATGTCAATCAATCGTCGACGTACTTGACAGCTAGCGGTCCCATCGTGGCCGGTACGTCAACGACCGCCTTTGATCGATTCGCTACCTCGAATCAATTCAATGGTTTCCTGATCGGGCTCGATCGCTGGCACAACGTTGGTTGCTGGAAGTTCGTTTACACAGGCAAAGTTGCATTGGGTTCCAATCGCACGCGCGTGGATATTGACGGTCAAACGTCAACGACGGTGCCAAATGTCGGCAGTTCAACCTTTGCAGGCAACTTGCTGGCGCAGCCCACGAATATCGGTCGATTCGAACGCGACAAGTTCATGGCGATACCTGAGCTGACATGTCGACTCGAGCGCCGCATGTCACCGCAGATTCAATTGCATGCGGCTTATAACCTGATGTACTGGTCATCGGTAACGCGCGTGGATGATGTGCTGAGCCGTCGAGTCTCTCAGTTTCCACCCGAAGCGACCACTGGCACCAGAGAACCCGCCTTCCGCTGGAACGACAGCGGCCTCTTCCTTCACGGTCTCCAAGTCGGCGTCGACTACAACTTCTAATCGGACTGTTTTTTGTCAGTCATTTTTCGTCGGATGGTTCTGACAAAAATGAACGACTAAAGATTAGGGTCGAGGCGAGATCATATTGGGCAAAGTTGGAAAGCGCTGGACGTTCTCGGCGGGAGCGATGGCGCTCAGCGTCAAGCCTTCGAGCACTACATCGCATGCACCTCTCAGCTCGGTCAAGATGCGCAGCGGCTGATCATCGGTGATCAATCGATACAATTCGATCGGCACGCTTTCGCCCGCTTGTCCGCGAATGAGCTGTCCCAGCGCAGGGCCACCTTTGTTATCGTAGATAAGCAAGCCAGCGCCTGGTTCCTGCGGCGCTCGACGAATCATCGCCCGACCACTAACTCGCACCAGTTCGCCACGTTTGACGGCACTGGGTGCGCTGCGCACGCGGATGGTAGCACCTTCATAACCGCCTGGTAGAACCTGGCCGGGCCATGGCATTGCGGCCAATCTCAGGCCAAGTCCGCTTGGGCGTTGATCTTCCTGACTTTTCGCGCTGACTGGAACAAGCTCCACTTTCATATCGGCTCGTTCGGTCAAGCGTCGCTGTTGAGTCCAGCCGGCTTCCAGCATGCCATTGAGGTTCGAAAACTCACTGGCGGGCAAATCGATCGTTCGCCAATTACTGCGATTGCACGAGTCGGCCATTTGCCAGTGATACGCGAGCGTTGCGGGCGACAAGACTAGCGGGCTCGACTGCGGCGATGCCAGGTTCGCGATCGCGGTCTTGTAGGATTCGTGCATGATCAACTGCGCAGCGTTATAAGCCTGGTTCGCAGCATCATATGCCTGTCGCGGTCGGTTGGCGCGCAAACGATTGTAGCCCTGCTCGACAAGTCCTTGTGCAGCCGCAATTGTGCTGTAATAACGTCTGGACAACTCATCGGTGGCTTGTGGCCAACGCGCTGCGGTGACGCGACTGGCGAGCGTCAGCTGGTGATTGGCGATGTCCAGCATATCTTGGGCGGATTCGGCTCCTGACTGGTTGATCACACGTGAGACATATCGTTCGACGATTGGATTATCAGTCAGCACACAGAATTCAATCGGATTGGGCTCTTGTATCTCCCAACTCATGCCCTCGGCACTTGGACGCAACGGCAAGGACTGCACGGTACCGCCTGAGAGTCTCCAGACATTGTGAATTCCAGCAGGCAGCGGCATACTGGCTACCAATGGTCGATCGCTTGTGGGTGGCAGACTGTGCGCCGAATCGGGTGCGTGTTGCACGAACATGATGAGATGACTGCGCGATGTAATCCAGGCTGCCGCTGCATAATCATCGCGATCGAGCCTTGGTACGGGTGCGATTTGCCCGCCGCTGACCCAAGGGCCGAGTAACTTGAGGTCGCGATTGATCATGCGCATGGCCGCGCCTCGGACGCCGCGTTCCGCACCGTTGACATCCAAGGGCGTCGTCGAACGGAAGAGAAAGCCTTGCGAGCCGGCTGCTACAGCTTTGGCCACTTGCAATCGCAACTGCATGGCATCGATCGTATCGAGCTCTGCCGCGTTGGGCTCGATGATTTGTTGTGCCTGGCGAATCTGTTCGTGCCAACCGGGCAATGGATCCGTCGATATCGATACCCAACTTGAACCAGCGCGACGCGTGTTCTGCAAGTTCGACTTGAGCCAGTCCAATTTTTCTTGGGGAGAGCCTGCCGACATAAGCGGTGGTGCAGGCACGATCAGCTCATCGACAACTCGACTGAATGACCAGTAGTCCTCCATGGCCTCGGCAATCGTATGTCGCTGCAGCGGCTCAGGAAACTGAGAGACACGCAGCACTTCGGTCTTGAGACTTTCGAGACTACGACCATCAACAGCGGCACCGACCAACCAACCTTTTACACCTTCCCATAACTTTTCATCAACAGCCAACGTTTGGGTTGGAGGTGGCGCGATGACTTGCATGCGCGAAGCCTGGACTTCTGCCAGCATAGCGGGACTGGGGACACGATCGAGCAACAGCCCCTGAAAGCCTAACAATTGCAGCGTCGGCAACGCTTCGCCCTGGTACTGCCACCACACCGGCAAGCGTCGTCCGGCGTTTTGCGTCCAGCGCAGTTCTTCCGTGCCCGCGCCATCACGCCAACGCCATCGCTGGCGCCAGTCCAGCGGCATCGGTACACCTAAGCTAGAGATGGAGATGAGCCCCGGTATCTGCAGGTCGTCAAGCTTGACTCGATAACGACCTGGGCCTGTGTATGTGTTCAACACAATGGCATCGACGTACGCACCATCGAAGTTCAACTTGCCAAACTTCTGACGCATGGTCAGCAGTTCTTGGGAAAGCAGTTTTGCACAGTCATTGACGATCAAACGTTGCCAGTTCCCAGGATCGTCATAGGTACTGCCCCAAAGAATCGTCTGCAGTCGACCGCCAGTCGTGGGATGCTCTGCATTGGGAAAGATGACGCTGACACCTAATCGAATACGCGCGCTAGCGCACTGTACCCAAATCGTTGGTGCAAGTTCATCGATGACCGCTGATGGTTCAACTGGCAGTGCCATGTACGCATACGTGCCGTTGGTGCAAACCATCTCGAGCGATTCGCAGGCCTGACCAGCATGTGGTAAAGAAGTGCTGATCTCTTGATTAGCAGTTTGCGCACTGCAGTCGCTTTCAACTAACTGCCAGCGTGGACTGCCACCTTCGAACGTATCATTCAACTGCCCGAGTGCAAGCGACGAACACAACAGCCAAACCAAAACGCTGCCTGTTACCCCCAAGCCGCCGGGCGCTAGCCACGGTTCTCGAAGCGCACTCCCCAATTCACATAAGATTCGCCCGACGAGTTCCACTGCCCAGGCGCAGTGGCGCGCGAGCGCGACATTCGTCAAGCGACTGTGGTTCAGCGACTCGTCCATGAGCTTCTTGAATATTTTTGGCATCGGATGCAAAAAAACCTCAAATCGTTCCACATCATGCCGGAACGCTTAAGTCCTATCTTTACCAAGACTTACGTCGAAACGCCAGGGCGAAACGTGTGGTTTTTATACCACGTGGGAAAACTGTGCTGAAAGTGCTGATTGTTCTAAGTGCTTGCTATTAAGACACTTAGGGCGTATGATCAAACCCGCAAAGGAAATTGGCACCCACGCTGCAATTAGACACAAGCATTGACGCTGGCACGCGATGGTAATCTATCCAAAGGACGCAAAGCTATGAACTCTGTTACTGCTGGATCGGTCGAGACTCAAAAAGACGAAATCCCTGCCGATTTGTTGGAGCTGACCCAGGCGATCGAAGCATTGCCGATTGAACAACGAGTTCGCTTGCTGCCTTCGCTGCGACGCGTAACCGAAAGCAGTGTTCGTCGTCGCCGCATTCTGACCTTGGTCCAAGAAGCACTCGGCCAACTGCGATTGGACATGAAGTATCTGGTATTCGATTTGGAAGCTACCCGTCGCGAACGCGATGAGTATCTGCAAAAGCTCAACGACTTGAACGGCAACGACTAATCGCTGCCCCTAGTCTGCCACACGCACATCACTTTGTACCAATTGATGCTGCCAACGATAGACGCCACTATGCGTTGGCCGGGCTGATAAGCATCAAACGGTGCAACTCTCTCCGAAAGTTGAGGCGACCAACACCCGTTGTTGGTCGCCTTAATTTTTTTCCCGGTTCTCGAAGCGAACGCTAAACCAGACAAAAGATTGGGTGACAAAAAAGTTTTGTCACCCAACCTTATGTCTGATTTCGTTGGGCGCATTCGCTCTTGTGGTGCTTCGCGGCCGTTCGGTACGATGGATCGAAAATTTCCTGACCGTTATCGAACGGGCCCGAGCACGAATCGATCAAGGATGATGGAACGCTGTCATGAAGACCTCTCGCACCTGGCTTAGTGCATGCGCTGCGATGCTGTTGTTGTCGCTGGCAATTGTGGCGGACGAACCACGCATGGTTCGCGAACTATCCATCACAGGTAACGTTACGATACCGACTGGAAAGATCCTGGAATGCTTGACCAGGTATCCAACTGTGTTGGCTGCGGCCGAACGCAACCACTCCGATGAAGAGTACGCGCGAGCCATCGAAGCGACCTTGCGCGAAGGCTATAAGAACGCAGGCTTCCATGAAAGTCGAATCAGTGTCACACAAAGTCAGAACAGCTGGCAGGCGCATATCGAAGAAGGGCCAAGGACTTTAAAAGCAGCGGTTCAGATCAATGGCAATGCAGAGACGAGCCAATGGCTGTCCCAAGCGATTGCGGATTATCAAAAGGATCCCAACAAGTGCATCTGGTTGGAAGGCTATGCATGGAACGGCGATAAGAACCTAGCCGGTGACGCTCGAAAACATTTGGAACAGTGCCTGGCGACGCTTGGAATTAATCCTCGCTATGTGACGTGTGACATCACAATCGAGCACTCTGCCACCTCAAAGTCAACAAGTGCACGCCTCATTCTCCAAATACCAGATGCGGTCAAACCTACGCGCATAGAATCGCTCAAGTGCTCGTCCGCCGATCGAGAGCTCATCCTGGCAGAGCTGGCCAAACATAACCTGGGATTGGGTGCCAGAGTTGATTCGACCACCCTGGCCCAAGTTCAGAAGACACTGCTCGCATCTGGCAAGTTCGACACGGTTGCAGTCAAAACGGAACCAGGTCATGGACTTGGCGACGTAGCTTTAAACGTTCAAGGCAAACGATGCGAGGCAACGGCCGATCAAATAGTCGCTCGACAAAAGATTCTGAGCTTTGGTGAAAGCATCCCTCGTCTATTTGTCGACGGACAAGGTCTGCATCTGACAATGGATAACCAAGAAACTCTGGCCCACTTGTGGGTTTTGGAGAAGTGTTTTGCAGTTGAAGTAGCCAAGAACAATGTGGCGATGGCTCGACTGTTCAACAATACCGCTACCGACAAGATGGTGATCGAAACGGGAGACCACACCCGCTATGCCTTTGGCATGCCCAACTTTGAGATGCGTTTCAGCGTCACGCCACATGATACGGACAAGGAGAAGTGGAACTTCAGCTTTGGTGGCGACTTCAAGTCCGATCCTAAACCAATCCGGTCGAATCAATTTCAGCTTGACGTCAGCACGCTATCCGTGATGTTTCCTTTGGCCGAGACTGATCTGGCCGAGGATAAAGATGGCTTTGTGATTCAAAGTCCGCGCGGCCGCTTGCATATGAGCGCCAGTGGCAAGTTCAAGAGCCTGTCGGTGAAGAGTCTAGCGGAACCCGATAGCATTTGGTTACTTGAGTCGATTGATCGTCTGCCCGAACATGTTCGTAAACTGGAAGTTACCGATCAGGACCAGCTTGCGTTCATAATCCCTGAGAAAGAACCGGATAATCCCAATTCGTACAAGAATGCTTTTTATATTCTGAACCATCAGAAGAACATGGTTGCTCAGCTAACCTTCTGGATGGTTGAAGAGGTGCTGAAGTATCGCCCGAACACCGACATCTACGCATTGGCGGAGGTTTTCAGTATCTCGAACTCGGGCGATAAAGAAGCCGTGCATACTGCCAGCCAGCGCTGGCTGGCCAAACATGCGCCCGGCCCATTCAGCACAATGGCCATCGCGTATTCCTACGCCAACGTGTCCGATGCTCAACGAGCCGCTGATTACGCTTCGGAGGCAATGCAGTTGCTCACACAAGAAGCCAGGGTGCAAAACGATCTCGATCGCATCTTTGTCGAAGGCAGCACCTTGGCTGGGGCGGCCAAACAAATTGATGCGCGCCATTTGCACAAGGTAGTCGCGGAGTTTGCCAAGGCTTTCGATGCCAGCGAAAGTGTTGCCGTTGCACTTCGAATCACTGAGCCACCCGCTGTCCAACCTGTCGACCAATGGAAGTTTATCATTGCCAGGTTAGTTCCGCTGGCCCTACAAGCCCCCATGCAATCGATCGCCAGCCAGCTCAACGCAAGTACAACGCGCACCGCTGCGCGTCCTCGATAACCATGCGAAGCGCATAGGCTCATCTGACAGAAAAATTGATGACGAAAAATTTGTATCTTCTCACCGCTTTCATTCTCCATCAGGCATCGCTTGAACCGCGTGGAAATAAGCTCACCGTCGGCCCTGTGCCGGCGGGAGCATGATTGACAGCTACAAACCGATCGCCTCATGCCCCTCTGCCTCTTCGGTTTTGGCGGCGAGTCAACGATTCTCCAATGCGATGAGCTTAATCGAGCCGCTCTCTTCATTGACGTTTGGTCGAAGGCCTTCGACTAAAGTTCTCCGAAATGCGGCTCGAATGAATTGCTTTGCATTTGAAAACATCCTACTCGCCGCAAAGACTGAAGACGAAGAAGCGTGCCTCAGGCGATCGGCTTGTAGCTGTCAATCATGCTCCCGCCGGCACAGGGCCGACGGTGAGCTTCTAGCCTGTCTGTCATGAATCCACCGACCGAGGTAAGTGGTTAATTGCTGGCGGTGAGAAGGATACAAAATTTTCGGTCACAGAATTTTCAGTCAGAGGACATTTCACACCGCGATGCGCCGGGTGTACATGATCCATTCAGCGGTTAGCACGATAACGGCGAAGGCGAGTAACCAGCGCCAGTACTCGCGGCGCACAGTTTCCTCTGCTTGGATAGCACCAACTTTTTCCTCGCCCAACACAATGTCCGGCGGCGTCGACAAGCGACTCTCGCGCTCACTGAAAAGATTCACAGTGAACAGTTGCAGAGTCTTGTCGGAATCCGACGGTTCGACACGATAGAAGCCAAATTGATCGGTGCGGTTATAGACCAACTGCGGTGAACCCGTCCGATCAATCGTTTCCTCTTTCTTGTCGGGAGCGACAATCTTGACTTTGTCGAAACGACTTGCCAACGATAAGACCGCAGGCTCACCAGGTTGGACCGTACGCGAGCCGGCCGTCGATACCGAACCACCCAGGAATTCAAGGCTGTTCAACAAGAATACCGGAAAGCTAGGCTTGATCAACCAGGTTGTATTAAATGTCGTGCTGCCATCCTCGGCTTCGTGCATCAGAGGCAATCCCAAGACGGCATCTTGAAACGCATCGCGCGGCGCGACGGCCAATAACACTCCGCGATCGCTGCGCATTAACGTGGTTGCCCCGGGCGGAGTTACCAAGGCATGGCCTTCCACAATCAACACGCCACTCATGTCGACATACTGCATGATCGGATGCTGACGATTGATATCGACGATGAATACCGGGCCCTTCACAGGCTTGCCATCCGAATCAATCGGTGCCGGCTCCGCTTGCCATCCTTCCACAGGAGGCATCGAGCCAAGAAACAGAGTATTGGATTGCGGCATGGCTTTGGGCGCGCAACGGTCGTAAATGAACAAGTCGATCTTGCCCGAGTCGGCCAGCTTCTTGATGTCGGCGCTCTCCAAGTCGTCGGGGGACACGGTACTGACGGAGGCCACGGTTTGTGCCTGCGTTGTTGCCAGCGCAGTAGTCAGTGGCGTGTTCCCCGCAGTCACCAACACCACTTGTAATTGTCGAGGCGGATCTAAACCTGCGAAGGCCACGTTGTCCAGCGCCAGATCATCGCTGATCTCTAGTTCGATCTTCAGTTGTCCATCGGAGACATCTTTCAGTTGAAAAGTCGCACCGCTTTCACCATCGGCTTCCAGCTTGACTTCACTTGCGTCGACCAGGTTATTGTTCAGCGACAAACTGGCTGTGACAGTTACCGGTTCAGAGCCAAAATTGCGAATGCGCGCGAAGGCTTCCACTTGTTCAGGCTTTTCGAGATTGCGTTCGGCGGTGAAGGCCAATACGCCCACATTCTTGACCTCTGCATTGCCGATGGGAATGAACTGTGGATTTAGGTTGCCCATTTGAAACTGGGATTGATTGAAACCGCCATCGCTGATGACGTACAAATTCGCCGGCATCGCTTCGGCGACTTGCACATCGCCCGTACCGAGCTGGCTGGTTCGGCCCGGGGTTAGCCAAACCCGCAGCGGCGCGCAACGCTTCGTTCATCTCAGTGGTACGATTGGTCGGTTGGATACTCTCGACCGCTTCGCGCAGTCGCTTCGAATCGCTCGTAAAGCCTTGACGAACATCCGCGACGTTCGAGAAGGCGATGACCATGGCAGCGTCTTTGCTATTCATGGCGCCAATCATCTCGATGGCTTTGTCTTTGGCTGCGCGCAGACGCGAGCCTTTGACATCCGTGGCCTGCATACTGGCCGAATTATCGATCAGGAAGATCGAACGAGCGCCCAGTGGTGAGGAGCCAGAGAAGCCTGGCCGCAGGCATGCCAAAATGAAAAGAGCCGCGGCGATCAACTGCAGCAGCAACAATAGATTCTTGCGTAGCTTCTGCCAGATACTATTGACGTGCAGATCTTCAACGGTCCGTTTCCATAAGTAGGTACTAGGGACTTGCACAGGCTGACGACGCAGCTTGAGAAAATAGAGCATGATAATGAGCGGTGGCACTGCCAACAGGAACAGCCACTGCCACCAGGCGAGCATCGAAATAAAGTTCATCGCACTAAACCTCGCTCGCGTAGATACTGGCTGACGAGTACATCGGCACCTTGATCGCTGCGCGTCAGCATGTAAGTCATGCCGCGCTGTGAGCAGAATTTGCGAGCCTGGTCCACAAACGCAGCCAAGGTGGCTTTGTAGCGCTTGATCAAGTGGCTGCTGACCGAAATCTCGGCTTCGTCATCATCTTCACAGTCGATCAGTTTCAGATCGCCATTCAAATCGGGATCCATCTCGGCCGGGCTAAGGATCTGCAGGACAAAGATATCCATTTGCTGTCCCACCAGCATTCGCAGTGCAGACTCATAGCCGCGTTTGTCCATCAGGTCGCTCAGCAACACGACGATGCCGCGCCCAGAGTTGCGAAGACAAAAGCGTTTCACGGCATCGGCAAGCGTAAACACTTCGTTCGGCTCCACCGACTCGACAAAGTCCAGCATGCGCCACAGTTGACTGCGGCCACGCAAGATTGGGCTGGTCTTGTTCTCTGCGCCCAAGAATTCGATCTTCACACGATCCCCGCGACACATGCCTACGAAGCCTAGTGCCGAGGCAATTTGTTTGGCAAAGAAGAACTTGGAGGGTTCGCCGAAGTTCATCGAAGGACTCGCATCGACGAGGAAGAATACATGCAAGTCTTCTTCTTCGAGGAACAGTTTGAGAAACAATCGATCTAGTCGCGCATACAAGTTCCAATCGACGAACCGCAGATCATCGCCTGGGACATAGCTGCGAAAGTCCGCGAACTCGACGCTTTGTCCTTTGCGTCGACTCTTGCGTTCACCTTTCATGCGCCCGCGGAAGATCTTGCGGCTTACCAGTTCCAAACGTTCCAAGCGCGCCAGCAGGTCAGGGGGCAAGAGCTGATTCGCGATAGCTGGTGATTTGGCCATAGATGTCTGACAAAAAAATGAAGGGACAAAAAATTAAAGCCGGCGCTAGAGGCTCTTCAAATATTCGATCAGATCGGCGCGTTCTTCATTGGTTAACTGGCCGTTGCCAGTCACGTTCTCTGGGGCGTGGTAATCGGTCAGCACCTGTTCCAGCGATTTGGTTCGGCCATCGTGCAAGTAACGCACTTTGCGGTACAAGCCCGTAAGCATCGGCGTATTGTAGCCTTTGTAGCGATCCTTTTCGCTACCCAATCCAACTTCATGTATCTGGCCGTCAGTGAAGAGCGGACCAGTGTGACAGCGTGCACACCCGGCCTTTTCACTGTTGAATACCTGCTCACCGCGCTTGGCCGCAGCACTCAAACTGCCGTCGGGCTGCCGATAGGGACTACGCGGGACTTCCAATGTTTCGAGATAAGTCAAAATTGCATGAACGTCTTCGTCGTTGATGTTCGGACCTTGCATCGTCTTGGTAAACGAACGTCGCATCGCATCGGACTTATCCTCTTGCCAACCGTGCCATGTCCATGGGGATGTCTGATGCAAATGCTCCAGCGGTAGCACGGTCTTGAAAGTATTGATGCTGCCGTCGTTTTCCGTATCCATGGCTTTCGAGTTGATGCCGCCGTTGTAATGACAAGTGTGGCAACTATACCATTGGTCCAGGCTGCGCCGGCCATCGTAAAAGATCTCCATACCGCGATGTGCGACGGTGCGCGCGGGCATCGTGCCAAGCGAAATAGCAGCGGAGACTTCCTGAGATTCGAAGTCGACGACTTGAATACTATCGAGTAGATAGTTGGCAATGTAAGCCGTGCGATTGTCACTTGCCAATGCCAGCCCCATCGGCCGGCCGCCCAGTTCAATTCGGTAGAACATATCGCGATCGTTCAGTAGTCTGCGTCGATCAAATCGCCCGGTCCGCCAGCGCCTTCAAATGGCAGATCCTTCAGACGGTAGACGAGCAGTTCATGGGTTCCGGAAGCTGTAACCACCAGGCGGTGCTCGTTATCGGTGATCGCCAGGCCGTGCGGATCGGCGATGGCAATGCGCGGTACGTCCAGTGCGATAGCTTCGCGATCAGCCGAACCATCCAGACGCACGCGGGCGATGCGACTGGCCAATATCCAGCCGAGCTGAATATTGCGAACATTGATTGGATTGGGTTCGATAGATCATCCAAGGCACATAGGCATACTTGCCGTCGCGGGATGCTTGCATATGCCCAAGATTGATACCGCCGCTGAACGGTTCATTGTACAGCACTTCATTAGTTGATGTATCAACTACATAAACCTTACCGTCGCCGCTAGCGCCGACGGCTAATCGCGAGCCATCGGGAGATAAAGTTAGATAGCGCGGCCAAGGACCAACTTCGATGCGTTTAGTGACGACGCCCGATTGCAGGTCGAGCACGGCGACGCTCGAACCGGAGGCTTGTCCAACGTAAGCGCGCATGCGCTTGGCATCGACGCTCAAGCCTACTGGTTCGAAGCCCACGTCGAATTGTGATAAGGGCTGAAAGCCTTGCGCATCGAACTTGAGTTGGACCACGGTACCGGCGCGCGAACAACTGATCAGCACGCGATCGTCACCGACTAGCGCCACGGAGCTTGGATGATCGCCGACTTTATGTTCTGCGATGACTTGTCGATTGCGAACATCCACCAGCGAGACGCTATCGCTGAGTTGATTAACTGCGATCAATAGTTTGCCATCCTTAGCCAGCACAACATCGATAGGGCCGCGAAACCCGGCCAGGGAGAGTTCATTGGCTTTCGTTGAATCTGGCTCGGCGGCGACGGCGGAGGAGAAAAGGCCAAGAATAATCCATAAAAATGTCGTGAACCAAGAGCGAGCTGGCATGCGTAAAGCCTCAGTAATGAATGGAGGATCTCACGTGCAATCCGTGCGAATCCCTTGGAAAATGCCGGTATTTCGCAGATTGAAATCCCAGTGCCTCTGGAAAAATAGGCAAAGGAGTGTCAATAGATTCGCTACGAAACGGGCCTGGACACCTTTCCTCTGGGGTGTGGACGTTTATCATTATACGCACCTGCGGCGCCCTGCCGCTACGTTCGGTGGTCAAGAGCGCGAGTGCGGAAAACGTAATGCATCCCGCTCGCGCACTATCAGACGTTTGTTTGTTTCCACGTTTAAGGAGTTTGTGATGAAGTTGAAGATCCTTGCACTGGCATTTGCCTTGGTCGGCCTGGTGAGCTTTACAGTCGCCGAAGACATCAAGAGCGGCTTGAAGGTCGGTGAAGACATCGGTCCATTCGACGTCACCAAGCTGGCTGGCGCTGAAAAAGATGGTACCGCAGTTGGCAAGCAACTGTGCTATCGTTGCAAGAACGGTTCACGTCCACAAGTCATGATCTTCACCCGATCATCGGACGAGAAGGTTGTAGCGTTGGTCAAGAAGCTGGATGAATCGCTGGCCAAGAACAGCGACAAGCAACTGCGTGCTTTCGTCAACTACATGGGCGAGAACAAAGACGGCGCTGCTGACGCTGCCAAGAAGCTCTGCGCGACCACCAAGGCTGAGAACGTACCGTTCGTCGTACCCAACGAATTCGAAAACGGTCCAGCCGACTACGGCATCAATGCCAAGGCTGAAGTAACCGTCCTGGTGGCGAAAGAAGGCAAAGTAACTGCCAACTACGCTTTTGCCAAAGCCAAGGACGTCGACGTCGACTCCGTGCTCAAGAGCATCGACAAGACCGTGAACTAGTTTTCACTCGACAGCTCTAAAGAATCTACAAAGCCCAGCTCTAAAAAGCTGGGCTTTGTTTACGTAGACCGGCAGCCCTTTGCCGTTAGAGCAGCCCACTCTCCGCGCACTTCACATCCATCCCGTGAATATTAACCACGGAGACACGGAGACACGGAGAAGAGAGCAGCAGAGAAAAACTGGTCTTCCTCCGTGCCTCCGTGCCTCCGTGGTTAGGTTCCCACGACACCCACCAACTAT